>CM059304.1:1492500-1732500 GCA_030340665.1 Neosalanx taihuensis | reverse complement strand
CTGGCCCTCAGAGTTCAGTCAACATGCAGGTCCACAGTCATTTAAGGGAACGTTACATTTACCAAAACAAACAGCCAACAGCGAGAATGAGAGAACAAATCACCGGAACTTTTAAAAATCCATTCACCATCCCTTGCAGAACAGAGTGTTTTATTATATTTCCTTCATAGCTAAAACAAAAGCAATTTGTTTAGGAAAAAAAATTCCCCATTACAAAATGTCCATATTTTCAAGCAAGGCTTAAGCTGCAAACTTTGACCTGTTCTTTTTGTCATGTTCCAACAATAAACCGTTGCTGGAGTGACACACATGGGTCCCTACTCAGGTGGGACTGTGTCACTCTTTGTCTCTATGGTAACCACTACACCAGCTGCACAAGGAGTATTCCAGAAGCTTTCCCTCATCGTGCTTCCTAGGAGCACATTGGCAAACATGAGCCAGAAGAAGCGGGAAGCTAAAACACCATCCGCCATGGTTAAATAGAGGAATGGATTAGAATGATCCTGTAGTGCTAGATTAGCCCTCAGGCGCTTTGAAGACCCTGAGGTAACAGGATCATCCAGGGGCTGGATGTGGGAATGATGATACCAGGTTTCTACGACGACCGCGCTAAGTCTGGCTTTGAAGGGCGACACACAGAGAGGGTGGGGGGGGGGATGATTAGCAATCATGAACTGTGTGCAAACGCATCTAACCCTCGCTGACCAGCGCAATGGCCACCGCCGAATCTGTATCGATCTCCAGCCCATCCATTCAGTGTGGGCATTCGATCGAGGAGAGAGGCCTTTTTTTCCCTCCCCTCCCTCCTGCCCACTCGGTCACCTTGGCGGCCAACTTGTTTTGGCTTCAGACCATCATCCCGACTTCCCCCTCACCTCCTCCTCCCCCCTCTCCTCCTCCTCCTCCTCCTCCTCTCCATCTCTCCCCTCTTCCTCCCAGCAGCTAGCCAGCACAGTGCTGCTGATTTATGACTCTGCTTAAACACTTACAAGTAGTTGCTGTTATACTCATACTTGCACTGGAAATGCCACAGGGCCCATTGTGATTAGAGCTTAACTTAACCGCTGATTTTTTTGTACTCCAACTGACATCACTTGATATTTGATCACAGGATGCCCCCCCCCCCAAAAAAAAAAATAATAATCCAGGAATTAAGACTAACATGATTTAGTCCCCATTTCAATTACCGTTCGACCTGAATCCATTTCCAAACAAACCTAACTGATGAGTTAAATGAGGATGAGGTTTCTACTCTGAACATCGTCTAGTATTTCTTCACATGTTTCTTCGTATGTCAACACCTCTACTAGCTCTCCACACAGACTGTACAGGCAGGACAAGAATAGCGACACACAGGACCATCTGTCTGACAGTAGGTTCCTCCAACCTCCCTCCCCCCTTTCTCTCTCTCCCTCTGTCCCTCTCTTCCTCTCCCTCCAGTTATCTCTCTCTCCCTCTCCCTCCAGTTCTCTCCCTCTCTCCCTCTCCCTCTCCCTCCAGTTCTCTCCCTCTCTCCCTCTCCCTCCAGTTATCTCTCTCTCCCTCTCCCTCCAGTTCTCTCCCTCTCTCCCTCTCCCTCCAGTTCTCTCCCTCTCTCCCTCTCCCTCCAGTTCTCTCCCTCTCCCTCTCTTCCTCTGCCTCCAGTTCTCTCTCTCTCCCTCTCCCTCCAGTTCTCTCCCTCTCTTCCTCTCCCTCCAGTTCTCTCTCTCTCCCTCCACCCTGCCGAGGCACACACTCACTAATGAGTCCGTAACTTCGTAACCTCCTTGTTACGGTGCTTAGCGAGCTGCAGAGTGGCAGCTAGATCAGGTCATTTGTTAGCCTGCCTGCATGGCAGAGTCATGGCAGTGTGACAGTTGAACTGACTCTGAGCCAGCGCAGAGCTGTGGAGAGAGTAACTGAGCCACTCGCCCTCTACCCTCACCACAAACCTCCATATCTCTCCACATCTGCTCCTCCATATTCCCAGCAGACCCACACACAACCTTCTCACTTGAAATCTGCTCTGATTTCAAAGATTTGTTCACCTCAGTTTCATTTTCTCAGTGTCAGTCAACTGGAGTGAAATCCACTTTTGGAGTTTAGCAGTAGGGCTCTACTGTGTTCACTGGCTCTACTGAGGGCTCTACTGTGTTCACTGGCTCTACTGTGTTCACTGGCTCTACTGAGGGCTCTACTGTGTTCACTGGCTCTACTGAGGGCTCTACTGTGTTCACTGGCTCTACTGAGGGCTCTACTGAGGGCTCTACTGAGGGCTCTACTGTGTGCACTGTGTTCACTGGATTGTGACAAGTGACAAAAAATGTACAAAGAATTCACAAGAAGAATAAAAAGACTTTGCGCAAGATTTAAAATCAGACGGCAAACAGTTCCTGCCAGCCTGGCAACTCAGAGAAGGGGGCTGCAAACACAGGGACCTGGCAACTAGAACGACAGTTTAGAAAAGAGCTCAGTTTGAACGTTACTGCACGCGTGCACTGTCTTCCAAACCGTTTACGCAGCTTATTTCAGCACGCGTGTAAAACTGATCTGGGATGAGGCATGCAGCATTCATCTGCTGTCAAGCAGCCTCTCATGAGAGACACAGGAACACTGCTGGTCCATGGATCTGTCCTCGGGTCAGCTTTACAAAACAACAACAGGAAGCAGGGTCAGAGTATACCATGCAGAGTATACCATGGAGAGTATACCATGCAGAGTATACCATGCAGAGTATACCATGCAGAGTATACCATTGAGAGTATACCATGCAGAGTATACCATGGAGAGTATACCATGCAGAGTATACCATGCAGAGTATACCATGCAGAGTATACCATGGAGAGTATACCATGCAGAGTATACCATGCACAGTATATCATGCAGAGTATACCATACAGAGTATACCATGCAGAGTATACCATGCAGAGTATACCATGCAGAGTATACCATGCACAGTATACCATGCAGAGTATACCATACAGAGTATACCATGCAGAGTATACCATGCAGAGTATACCATGCAGAGTATACCAGGGAATGAAAGGGATTGTGCGTGTGTGTGTGTGTGTGTATGAACATGAATGTATATATGTTTGTCTTTTGACATGCATCATGTGTGCACATGCATGTATGTAGGAAATAGGATTGCCCCCACCACCCCCCCCCCCCCCCTTGCCTGCAGGGGTCAGCCCAGCGTGTGGATCTGATTGGTGGAGGTCACAGACGGACAGGACAGCCAAACTGAGGCCATGTCACGAGTTGAGCAGATGAACGATAATCCCTGGTAAAAACTGGGACTAGATCAACTTCACCACATGAATGGAATTCTGTACATGGTTGATATACAATCGCTGTAATGGTATTTACACCATTCAGTTGGATTAACATCCGTGCCGATTCTGTGTGCGATAGTGGGTCTCTGTGTTTTTATTTTTAGTGACTGTTTTCTCAAACTGAAAACATCTGAAAGCTCCACCCACAAACATTACTGCCCTGAATCTCTTTGGCTAAAGGTCTTGGCCAGAGAGCCACTCGAATGTGATTGGTCCAGGTATTGTAGTCTAACCAATGGCAGAAGGGACAGAGATGATACATTAGTGCTGAATAACTGAGCTGTTTGGCACATTTGCCTTTGTTATTTAGGTTGGAAACTGTGTAAGGGGATAAAAACATGTGGCGCTAAGACTGGCAGACACATCAACAAACAGCCAAAAGAAGCTCATTAGCTTTGTGCTGCAGATGCATGCGAAGGCAAAGGTCTCTGAGGATCGATTCAAACGTGTCGTTCCACAAAAAGATGTGACATTCTCTAATGTAGACTATTCTCATGAACCGCCATTCATTTCCATCTCTTTCCTTCCTACATGCAATTTCACCTAATTTTTCCTCTCTCTATCTCCCTCTCCTATTTCTCTCCCTCTCCTCTTTCTCTCCATCTCTCTCTCTCTCTCTCTTTCTCTCTCTCCCTCTCTCCCTCTCAGCTTTCTCTCCCTCTCTCTCCCTCTTTCTCTCTCTCCCTCTCTCTCCCTCTCTCTCTCTCTTTCTCTCTCTCGCTCTCTCTCTCTCTCTCTCTTTCTCTCCCTCTCTCTCTCTCTCTCTCTCTCTCTCTCTCTCCCTCTCTCCCTCTCTCTCCCTATATCCCTCTCCCTCTCTCCCTCTCTCCCTCTTTCTCTCTCCTCTTTCTCTCCTCTCTCCTCTCTCTCCCTCTCCTCCCTCCTCTCTCTCCCTCTCCTCTCTCTCCCTCTCCACTCTCTCTGTCTCTCTCTGTCTCTCTCTGTCTCTCTCTGTCTCTCTCTCCTTGCCATCCTCATTCACTGGCTCTTGTGTTCCTGATTTAGCCAGTGCCGCGGGCCTGTAGTGACTGGCAGTGGTATAGAAGGCCCATGTAAATGTCAGCGTCTCAGAGGCCGTGATCTGTCAAGCGTGAAATTAAATCTGGCAGAGTTTTAGGGCCCTAGCCCTCGCTGGGCCATTCTGCCACACCGCAACGCCAGCAAGGGCTTTCTACTGGAGATAGATGTTGTGACTACCTATGTCCAGTCTCTCTCCTTTATTTACCAGCAAAAGGGCCAACATCACACATGCTGAGGTATGGAATATTGTTCACAGGTGTAACCGCATGGTGTTACAGAACTGGGCAGCTTGATGTCTTAAGAAAATTACAATTAAAAAAGCTGTTGGTCATTGAATTGATAGCTGTAGCTGTGACTGTGGTCTCTTAAAAATTCAAGTTTGTGTATCAACTTCCCAGGACATCAGGTGATGTTGCTTAGTTGGACTGTGGCTGTTAGTCTGTTACTCAACAAGTAGATACTGGAAAACACCGCCTGTAAACTGTGCAAGATGAAAGTAGGCTAACAATCTTGGTGTTTCCACCATGTTTCCACACAGTGCCTTATGTAACGGAACCATTTAACAAAGCTAAGATGGTGTTTCCCTGTACAACATGAAAAATGAATACATTCTAAAACACACACACACAACCACACACACACACACACACACAACCAGCCGGGGGGGAAACACAGAAGTATGGAGAGGAGCGTGTCGCTCTGCTACAGGGGGCGTCCCCGCTGGGAAAGACCTCGGCTGGGAAGCCTGGCTGGGTGCTTGGAGGCATGCTTCAATTAATGCCAAGAGGTGGGGAGGAGAAAGAAACAGGGGGGGGAGGAGAAGAAAAAAAAGAAATAAAATCGTCTGTATGAGCCACCATTTTGGATTACACACAGCACTGCTCAAGCCCTCCTGATTGGCCAGTTTCAACCAGTTGTATTGAAGACGTCTGGTGGTTATGGCGACCCTGAGCCATGGTCATAAGTAAACCTGATGGCTCTGGTTGGAGGAGGAATGTTCCTGTTGAGGATAATCCCCAGAGATGGAGAAAACCAGGTGAAGCTGCTAATCTGCTGGTCTAGACAACATCGAATTCATCTCTTACTCCCTTTCAACAGACTCCCAGATACCAATAATATAAAACAGCAGGGTAGCCCTCTATAACCATTATTCTATTTCCATTCTATTATGAAATGATGATGCCTTGACTCATGACTCAATTCTCTTTATAAAATCAGCCTATCTGGAAATCCGTCCATTGGTTCGAATAACCACATCTTCCCTGTGAGTTTGCATTTATCTCTGTGTTCTAGACACTTAAAGCTAGGCAGTTAAGTCTCTTTAAGATTGGTGGTTCTGAGGATGTGTACAAATAGGCTCCTTCTTCTATTTTTAGCAGTTTCGCTACAGCTTATCCTGTGTAATGGGGCTCTTAAATTAATCTCTTTGGTTAAAATAGGTGGCTTTCTCTCGCACTCTCTTACTCCCTCTCCCCCTATCCCCTTACCTCTCTGCTTCTCTGCCCCTCCCTCCCTCTCCTTCTCTCCCTACCTCTCTCTCCCTCCCTCCCTCTCGCTGGCTGTCTAGGCCGTCTTGTTAGAGCAGCCTGATTGGACAGCCAGGGTGTCCTGTGAGACTGGTACCTGACCTACTGCCGCTAGACTGGGCAGCGGCATACGATGACACAGATGTTTACACCAGGACCAGCAGTACCTTGGTACATGAGACTGCATCAAGGTTCATAGGTCGAGTAAGAATTCTCCCAAAGTCCTAGTTGAGATCTGACTGACATGACTCTCGATATTCGACTCTCGATATTCGACTCCACAGTGTTCACTCAGAGGTGAAGGGATATTTGCATGTTGTTTGTGTTGCAAATGTCCTCTCAACGTTAAACAGAAGCCTGTACATGGTGACACCAGCCCCCTATCAGTCCCATGTCAGTGTGGGAAGAGAGGCAGGGGCCGGCCTTCAGAAGCGGGGACAGGAGGAGTCTGTGGCCCCCCACATCACACAGAGCCCCTTCCTAAGTGGACTGTGCGGTCTCTTTGTTCTGCTGTGCTGCGTGAGAGCGTCTGCCGTCTCTGCGAGGAGATTCAGCGCCGCAGGCATCTGTGTCATTCCCCTGACTCATCCTCACAGCCCTGTCACAGGGGGAGGGAGGGGGGGAGGAGGGGGAGGCAGCTGCTGACTGGGCACTGCAGATGTAGCTAACGTGTGTGTGTGTGTGTGTGTGTGTGGGTGTGTGTGTTGGAGGGGGGCTACTAAACTGATGTTTACAAAGCGTCAATGCCAATGTGACGCCACTGCCACCTCACATGAGGACGGTTCTGGGTTCGATTCCAGCATGGTGAGCTGGAAGGTGAGCTTCCCTTCCAGGGTGGAGAGTACATGTTCTCCCCATGCTTCCTCCCCACATCCTCCATATATAAAAAATACTATCAAATAAAAAAAAATAAAAAAAACAGCAACGTAATAACATGAAGATCAAATCTGTCTCCTGTCCCCTGGACATGGCTGAGCTCTTGGACTAATCCCCTGGTTGATGTTGATATGGTCGACCACTTCTCCTGGCAGCCCTCAGAGAAACGATAAGAGGACTGAGCAAAGGAACAATGTCTTCAGCAGCCACTCCAGAACGTGTGTGTGTGTGTGTGTGTGTCACATCGCATGATTAATGAACATTTGTTCTTCTTCCTGACTGTGATTCATCATAGAAAATAACAGACAGATGACAGCATGTTCAGCAAGTCATCCCAGCCTGTAAGGTAGCTGTGCTTCACCTCACTCCTCTCATTTAATATCATTTACATTCAGTTCATTTATCAGACGCTGCTATCCAGAGAGACTTACAGCCAAGTACAGGGACATTCCCTCCCTGAGGCAAGTAGGGTGAGGTGCCTTGCCCAAGGACACAACATAATGTTGACACAGCCGGGATTGGAACCATCTGATTACTAACCTGACACCCTAACTAACCGCGGCCACATCACCATATAAAGTCACGGTGGAAAACACTTTTCTTTTTTCTGGCGGGGAGAGTAAACCTAATAACAGCAATACCACCCTTGTCTTTCTCCACTAACCAGCACTGAAGAAGGCCTGTATCTGCCAGGACACCCAAGGAGAAGGGTACACTGCCACTAGACAGCTCTCCAATAGAAGAAGGGTACACTGCCACTAGACAGCTCTCCAATAGAAGAAGGGTACACTGCCACTAGACAGCTCTCCAATAGAAGAAGGGTACACTACCACTAGACAGCTCTCCAATAGAAGAAGGGTACACTACCACTAGACAGCTCTCCAATAGAAGAAGGGTACACTGCTACTAGACAGCTCTCCAATAGAAGAAGGGTACACTACCACTAGACAGCTCTCCAATAGAAGAAGGGTACACTGCCACTAGACAGCTCTCCAATAGAAGAAGGGTACACTACCACTAGACAGCTCTCCAATAGAAGAAGGGTACACTACCACTAGACAGCTCTCCAATAGAAGAAGGGTACACTGCCACTAGACAGCTCTCCAATAGAAGAAGGGTACACTACCACTAGACAGCTCTCCAATAGAAGAAGGGTACACTGCCACTAGACAGCTCTCCAATAGAAGAAGGGTACACTGCCACTAGACAGCTCTCCAGTAGAAGAAGGGTACACTACCACTAGACAGCTCTCCAATAGAAGAAGGGTACACTGCCACTAGACAGCTCTACAGTAGAAGAAGGGTACACTACCACTAGACAGCTCTCCAATAGAAGCGACAATGTTAAGATGCTGTCTAGCTTTGAATGTCGATACGGTCATTAGTTAACTCGTTAGCATTAGCTCTGCCGTCACCAGACGCAGATGGTGCTGTTTGCCAAAAGGCTAAGGCAGACATGATGACACATTCTTTAGATCGTTTTTTTTTTTCTTCTAAACACATTCAAAATATTTGATAGCTCAAATAGTAGCTCTTCTGAGTTCACCAGAGGGTAAAAGCTCTTTACTTTGCTCTCTCTCTCTCTCTCTCTCTCTCTCTCTCTCTGTCTCTCTCTCTCCCTCTCCCTCTCCCTCTCCCTCTCTCTCTCTCTCTCTCTCTCTATTTTTCCAGAAAAGCAAGGGAGACGGTCTCCATGACAGCAGCTGAATACTGATGGGAACAGCTCAGTTGTTCAATAAACACCAGAGATTTTCCCGCTGTGAGAAACCTGAAGACCTGGAGGGTGAAAGTCCCTCTCAGCTGTTATCATTCCTCCGTTTGTTGAAAAGCCATTCAGGTGACACATGGTCACAATTGCAACCGTTGCGTGTTTCTCCTTTGCACGCATTAATATGGGATCATTGAGGCACAATTGCTTTGTAATGGATATGTGCTTAGCGTGTGATGTGCAGGGTGGCAGAGAAATAGGGTGTCACTGCACTAGAAAACCAATTTAAACAGCTAGAGTGCCAACCATAGAGGGGCTGATCCTAGAGTGCTCATCGTGATGAGGAACGGCTCTAAGCATAGGGTGGCTTCCTTAAATTAAAAGGTCTATCTACCATAAGAGGGTTGGAGAATGGGAATCATTGATAGGAAACCTTCATTAAAAAAAGCACAACCATCAGCCTTTATTTCTGTGCTTGAGAATGTCTGATTCAGTTGGAGAAAAAAACCCTGGAGAAAATGATTTTGTTCTTCACTTAATGCAGCCACTTAATGCACTGCTCCTTTCATATCAGACTAGGCTCTATAATAGAGAGATTAAGAAGAAAAAAAAGATACAAAGCAAGAGGAAGATAAGAAAGAGAGCAAGAAACAGGAAGATAAAGAGAGATATAAAGGGAGAGAGAAAGGGAGGGAGAGAGAGAGAGAGCGAAATAAATCTGCCATATTTCTAGTCAGTAGGCCAATATGTCTAGCCTGCAGTTATGGGGTTGTAACCCATGTGACAGATGAGCATACTGCTAATCTACAAGTGTCATAGTCGAGTCAATAGAGTAACATTGACTGGATTGTGGTGGAAACCGTGTCCACATGTCCCCCACCGCAGATGAGCTCAATATTTGATGTGGTTTCTTCAGACGGAGCCATTTTAACTCATGTACCATCAGGTGTGCCTGATCATGATGCTTTGGCTTGACTTGCTCTCACAAGAACACACCGATAAAGAGAGACATGGAGATGAAGAGCGAGCAAACATTTTACTCACGCCCCCCTCCCCCCCCAACTCTCCCCTCACCTACCACCCCCCCAACCCCCCCTCACCCCCCCTGTGTCGGACAACAGGCTTCCCTTGATGGAATATGTTACCCAACAATGGCCTTGGCTTTTCACAGTCCAGGCATGTTTCAATAGCTGGAAGGCAAGCACACATGTCTCTCTCTCTCTCTCTCTCTCCCTCCCTCCCTCCCTCCCTCCCTCCCTCCCTCCCTCCCTCCCTCCCTCCCTCCCTCCCTCCCTCCCTCCCTCCCTCCCTCCCTCCCAGAATCAACACCGTCTCCTGGCAAATGCGGGGCCACAGTATGTCTTTATATCGACCCAAGCCCTAGTTGTGGTGAACAGCTCATAAAAGCCAGCCTATCAGACAATGCCGTTTCAAGCAGCCTGTGCTTTGACATTAATGGTACCGTACAAAGAAAGTCAGTAGATCCCCACGAAACCACTGGAGGGAGGGAGAGAAGAAGAAAAAATCTCAATCTTGTAGCTAATAGCACTGGCGGCATAATTGAAGGAGAACTGAGCAGCACCTCCCCCTCCACAACTTGGTTCCAGCTCCCTGGACACGCTAGAATCGTCGCTAGGCTAATGAATGCCAATGCACCGCTATGTCACGGCCCCTCAATGGAATAGAGCAGAAAGCCTTGTTAGCCTCAGGCAACGTGGACCCAGAGGCTAGACTGGAAGATCAGACAATCCTTCCACTGTCGGTGTGCAGTGAAGGAAAACCCGGGGACGATAAACTACCCTGGTACAGTGACACTCCATAACACCGTGATTTAATGCAGGAGATTCACCGCTGTAGACTACCGACTCAAGAGATCGCCCTTCGCTCTGGGGGTCTGAGCATATGCTTGGCTGAACCGGGGGGGGGGGGGGGGGGGGTTACACATGTTCCTCATTTAAACACACGTGGCAGCGACATGTAGGTCCAGTAAAATGATAAAGCCGATGTACTTTCTGATACGCATGGCTGTAAGGCCTGCTGGAAGTCACAGTATAGAGCTAGTTAATCTGGAGAGGACAAGCCTTGACTAATCTAAGGGAGCTGAGAGTCTAGGGAGGGAGGGAGGGAGATGGCTGATGGTCTGCATTCCAATAAAAGACAGACTTTTCAAAATGACATTCCAGTCGTTGAAGTTCAACTCTATTCCACTGTGCAGAGCGAAATACAAAGGCTCCTCCAGTGGCATCCCATTGAGATGCGCATGGCTCACACTCTCTCAGAAGAAGAAAAACGCGTGAGAGAAAAGCTGTAGAAATTAAAACCATTCATTCCGACGGCTCCCCGTCTGCCAACTCGAGCAGCTAAGAGAGCCAATCGGACCACGAGCCTGAGATAACAGGAAGCAACCGAGGGTGCTTGAAGTACCCCCTGTGGTCAAACTGGCAGACTTTGGCAGTAAGCGTGAAAGAGAGAGGGCTCCAAAACAGACGGCATCCTGCCTTCACAATGGATCCTCTTCAAAAGCAACACAACAGCACAGGATTAGGTGGTCCTCATCAAATACAGAACGTGCCGCTTGATTCAAATACGTTCCCATCCTAAAGGACCCTCGCTGAGTTTCTGCTGCGCATCAGAGGACTAACATATTGACTCATCATCGCCGTGAGACGCAGCCATGCTTATGAAAGGATCGATGACATCTGACCTCTTATGGGCACCCCTGACAGCTCACGATTAAAGATTATTTCATCACTGCCCTTCAACAGCCTCTTTCAGCAATACCCATCTTTTTTATAGTCTTCAGGGCCCCCAGGGTCTAGAAAGCAAACATGATAGGTAAACTTCATTAGAGAAAGAATAAACACATAATCGTTTACCTTCTGGCAGAATGTCCACAGAAGCTAGAAACTATAAATAAACACATAATCGTTTACCTTCTGGCAGAATGTCCACAGAAGCTAGAAACTATATAGAAAGTGGATACTGAAGCGTGGGAGTCAGGTGGCTGAGTGGTTAAGGCGTCGGGCTAGTGATCAAAAGGTTGCAGGTTATGGCAACATGGCTTTGTGTCCTTGGGCAAGGCACTTCGCTCTACTTGCCTCGGGGGGAATGTCCCTGTACTTGCTGTAAGTCACTCTGGAAAAGAGCGTCTGATAAATGTGTAGAAATTGAGTTTTAAAAATACTGCTCCTGCCCCCCCCTGAAGGTGTCCTCTATCAGTTGTCAGCATCCAGAGTGCCGTCTTGTCCCCACTGAGGCTGTTTAGAAGCTGTGAGGGTGAAGTGAACCTGCCCTTGTCTGCCAAGAATGTTAACACATTTGGCAACACTGATATTGGCTAAAACACGATGCTACTCTAAGTCCCTCTCTAAGCAGGATGGTGGCTGTGAGCAACATTACCTCACCATACTGTACCCCTTCTAGTCTGAAGGGTTCAGCTGGTTCAGCTGGCCACAGGAATCCCTGCTCGACACCAGGCCTGGCCATGGTTAACTCACTCAGGAGCCACATTCTGGATCTGGTCTGGACAAATATCATGAACACATGAGGCCTGTTGCCAGAGGTTCAACACTGACTCTGTCCCTCAGCCCAGATGAGACATCAGTGGCTTATTGCTACCGTCTGTGCCATCCGATGGTGCCACTACAAATCTGTGTGCACGTGTGTGTGTGTGTGTGTGTGTGTGTGTGTGTGTGTGTGTGTGTGTGTGCATGTAATGAAGGGGGAAACCTTCCACCAACATTAGGGGTTGAGGAATCCACAGATAGTGTGAAATTGTTCTCATCTCTAAGAGATAAGAGAAGACTTCTCTGCTTTGAGATTGAGTGGGGGGATGAGGGGGGGTGAGGGGGGGTGGGGGTGGAGAAGCAAAACTCATTAAATATGCTGCTTGTTCTCTGGCAAATTAACACTAAGAAAGTGAAGCTGCCACGAGTGCCTTGTGACTGTATCATACCTCACATCTGTATGAGTGATGGGATTTAAACATCCTTTCTTTGAGCTACAGCGATACTCTGGCTCTCCAGTATGTGCGCCTGTGTGGACACATCAATGTAAATGTGACATGTTGGACGGTCAGTAGGGTAATGACATCTAAGAATAGGACTATATTTAGCCGTTTTTTCATTAGAATCAGTATCCTTGTGATGGAAGCATATGTGTGCTTGTGTGTTTCATTGAAACCGGCATGTAAATAAACGTAACTAACAGCATATCCAATTTTTCGTTACTTGTGCGCTGTTGTAAGATAAAGGTCCATATGGTATTTTCGAAACAGTTACACGTAAGGATTATAAGGCAAAAGGACCGTAATGTAATCTTACTTTGAAAAGCGACCTGTGACAATTCGCAATTTTGCTTTTCACTATAGTGTAGTTACAGCTTCACTCATTTCACACACAAAAAATGCTGTGTTTCAATAGTTTACAAGAGAGAATGGCAATTGCTTGTTCGCAAAACATGATTAATTATCGTATTAACGATATAGCCTAAGTAAATGAATGAAAGAACAATTTGCGCACATTTAACCTACCTTATGTTGGGACAACATAGAAGATGAAAGAAATCAGCAAGCACGGCTGGAGTTAATCCTTGGTGTTAGTGTGGTTTTATATTAACTGTATAAACACTAACACTGAGTAAACACTAATATTATAAGGTCCGCCTTTGCTCGAGCCCCAGTCTGTACAGCTCGTGCCTTATGTCTATGGCTCGTGCACCTTGCAGTCAGTACGCTGCACGAGCGCCACATGAAGCCACGCTGAGGTTGAAAATGGTTTGAGTCAAAACCCGGAGTGGAGCGTTCAAAACACGCGGATGTCTTAAAAGAAGCATATCTATAAAAATAAAATTTAAAAAATACGCTTTTAAAATGTTACAAATATTATTACGTGTACAAACATTTTATGGGGAAGTTTATATTTGTTAAACACTAGTCTTGTTTTGGTAACATTGATTTGTAACAAAAAAAGTGTCTTCTCATCTGAATTAAGAACACATTCAAATGCAAAGACATAAAATAGTATCCCATGGCGACACGTGTCCCCAGCATGTGCGTGTTAAGGGATGGCAGCCTTTGATGTCATGTGTGGACCGCATGCAAAGAAACCAACCGCAGGTGTCTGCTGGAACATAATGGAGAACGACAAGCATTCTGGAACAGAGCAATAAGCAAACTGATTAGCCAGTATCAGGGTCTCATCTGTGCATTGAAGAGGACAATACTGCCCACAACAATAGGTGAACACAGTCTCTGCTGTTCAATGGTGGTCTGCTTTGGGATTAAGTCAATATTAATTAATACCGGACAGTTCCTTAAAAATCTACTTCTTTTACTTTCTCTCAATCATATATTTTCTCTTTATTCTACATTTATTATGCATTTCAAATAGTTTCAGATTCAGAATAATGTATTGGTCACGGGGGAAACTCCTTTCTATCATGAATGTTTAACTTTCACAGCACCTTCGCACACTGAGACAGTTTGAAGTGATCTGCAGTAATTTGGGATTCTCCCAGAGTGTCTGTTCTGCTTGGATTATTCAGGGGAGTTGATCTGATGATTATGAATGACCCTTGTTCTGTCAAGCAGAACCAGCTCCTACTCTCTAGATTAAAAAACAAGTAGCACCTCGTTGGTCCATGAGATCACCCATGTCCTGGACAGGACAGCCATGGGTTTTTGTGAAGGAAAACAAGGCTGAAAGACTGGTGAGAGCCATCGCATGAGCACTGAGCAGAGCTGTGAGCACCTGACCACATCCTCTATAGCAGTGGTGGGCACCCCTGGTCCTCGAGGGCCACTGTCCTGAAGGTTTCAGATGTTTCCCTGTCCTAGCACGCCTGATTCTGATCAATGGGTTGTTGTCATCAAGCTCTGTGGAAGCCTGGTAATGACTCTTCATTAGAATCAGGTGTTCCGGAACGTGAAACATCATTTATTCATGTCCACACTCAAACGTAAAAACTGGAGTTTTCAAAAACCTTTACTTTGGTCGGGGTTTTCCAAAAGCTCAGTTTTAAATGACGTAATCCTGCGGTTTCGTGTGGATGACTGGCTGAATCGTAAAAAAATATTTATTTGATCAGATACCCGGCTATGTGTGGAGAAGGTGTAAGACTCAAGCACCATGAGTGTCCTGCTCGATAGCATGGCTTGAGGCGGGAATCATTTGGCCACGAGCAATGAGGACAAGAAGGATCTCATCAAAGCTAATGATCAAACATCCATCAATAGCTGATTTTGGCAGCCGGTTGAACCAGGGCGGTCAGAGAATGTCCTGAAAATCCATAACTCCTCCTCTAGAGAGCTCATGCACTACCTGAGTGTCCAAGCAACGGACTCCAAGGAAACCAGGGGATCGTTTTCTGTTTGCATGGATGGATGTGATATTCAGTTCACGATTGATTACGAGGGCTATAGTCTCTCTGTGTTGCATAATGTATGAATCGTGATGGAACTTAGCAGTGGAGGAGAGCATCAACAGTACCTGGGATAGGATTACTCATTCACAGCCTGACAGCAGTTCTCTCTAACATTTGGTCTGTATAATGACCTACCAGCTACCTAAGAAGGGTGACTGATAGTTCTTAAGAGCAATCTAAATGTCTCTGGGTGATAGTTATTAGTAGTGAGTCTTCTTTATTAGTCTAGAGTGATCAATCCAGGTCAAATCTCTCTGGACTGGGTTTCTGATGATTTCGCAGATAAATCTGCTCAGCCTGGGTTTTTTTTTACTATGTGATTAAAAGTGACAAAGTGTTTTATAAAAAACACAGCAATGTTTTGTTTTTTATCAATACTCGTCAGCATTGTGATCGAGTTTACTCCAATTTATAGTTCATGTCTGAATTCTATCATGCTCTGGGTTTGGACTATTAGTTTCAGCAGGTACCCCATGACTCTATGTAATTTTGCAGCAATAAAAATCCATTGACTGTACTGCAGGGCAGGATATTATCCCCCTGGCTCCTCCTCACTTCTTTGGGATGAGTCAGTCAAACTCATCCTCTGCATCCCTTGGGAGGATGTGTTGTTTCACGTGCGTCATAGTAAAGTGCATCCGACGACCATGCAAACACATCAAAGTGCATTAGGACCCAGCTGGTTCACACACAGTCAAGAGGCTGCGAAGGGAAAACATGCTCCATAACACAGACACAGTGGCATTTTGGCTTTAAATCACAGGTGTCAGATCCTGGTCCTCGAGGGCCGCTGTCCTGAAGGTTTTAGATGTTTCCCTGCTCAAGCACACCTGATTCTAATGAATGGGTTGTTATTAAGCTCTGTGGAAGCCTGATAATCATCATTCATTTGAATCAGGTGTAAATGTTTCTCTTGCTCTGTTTGGACTCATTGCTTGACATTGCTAGTGTCCAAACGCTGGCTTTCTCCTATAACTGAGTATATGTTCTGAACAAACTATGGAAATCACTAATGCTTTTGTACAATTTAGGTTGTTTGTTTGTGGTTCAACACTGTCTCCACTTTGTTGGTATTTAATTAATGTAATCCAACTAAAACAACTAATAATGAAATGACATTTTTGTTCTGATTGAAACTGGTTTCCTCCCTTTTGAGAATTTCAAAATTCAATTCCGTGTTTTCTCTCTCTTCCACCCAGCATGCAACAACCTGTTATCAATAATTCACAGGGGATGGCATCACATTAAACATGTGAAAATTGGCATAAATTAAAGTGGGCCTATTATCTGAAGTCATATGAGAGCATAATCTGAGACATTATACTGTTTTATGTTGACCAACGTACTAATTCCCTTACAAATAGTACAAATAGATCACATAGACACATTTGCATTTTGTTTTTATTTCAAAACCTGATTAGTAGCTGCGGATTAAAAGGCTGAACATGCTGTACTGAAGTCTGAAGATGAGTGATATTGTTTGCTCATTGCCACTTATTTTGTCATCAAGCAACGCAGAAACATAGATCTTTATACTGTATATTCAACAGAGGGAACTTTGTAGAAAATGTCCTTGGAAAGTTAAAGCAGTTCTTCTAAAATGGTACGGTCTGTTTTGTCTATGAAGAATGACAGTTGGCATACAAGCAGCTAATTAGCCTTTGCAGGCTCCTTTGAGGATCATGTTCCCATCATATTCTCCACAGGGGCTCAGTTCAATCCAATTCATTAGGACACTTAGCTGTTCAGATAGTGGACAGGAAGGACAGGGAATTGGAAAGGTGAGATATAAACCACATCATTACCCATTAACGTTATATGTCCAAACAATTTCATGGTGTTGATAAGTACTGGTCATTACCAAGTGGACACAGTCCCAGGTTGTGCACTGTTAGAGGTTTCTAAAAGCTCCTCTGTCTCATAATCTCATCTCATAACTGAGGTACACATTTCTTATATATTTAAACAAACTAGTAATGGAACCATATTGTATGTTTCTCTCCTTTGTAATTTGTTTGACTGTGTTGATAATACAAATAACATAATTGGATCTGCCTGCCTATGGTTTATATGACCATAGCTTTGGGTTGATTTGATCGTTTTAATTGTGATCTGGAGATTTATGAGGCTATGACAGATAATGTGCTGTCTTGTGTTGCTTCCTCACCATGAAAGGAAAAGATGTAATCTATAATGACCCTAATTAAACATCTAAAGACACACTGAAGCACGTAGATGTAGATGTCTGCTGTCCTGGGCAAATGTTGTCCAACAGTAGAAAAGGAGGCTAAGAATAGAAATGCTAGTGAGGCTGAATATTTCAGACACAGGGGCTGGAATACACAATGTGTTTTTCTCCATGTGGCTTTAAAAACCCCAGGCCTTTGGATGATCACAGCAGCCAATAGGACTCAGTGAGCTGTGTTTCTGTGTGTGTGTGTGTGTGTGTGTGTGTGTGTGTGTGTGTGTGTGTGTGTGCACCTTTGTGTAGTTTTTGTTTATGGTTTAGAGTCTAGGGATTATCAAGAGGACAACATACCTGGACTTGATACAAACAGCTAATAAACTTAAATTAACTTTAAGTCATTTATCAGACGCTCTTATTCAGAGCAACTTACTGCAAGGACAGGAACATTCCCCCTGAGGCAAGAAGGGTGAAGTGCCTTGCCCAAGGACACAACACCATGTTGGCACAGCCAGGTTTTGAACCGGGAACCTTCTGATTACCAGCCCAACTCCCTTATCGCTCAGCCACCTGACTACTTGAACTTTAAACTGTGTGCATGTTTGTGTGGGTGCCTCAGATGGACCAAGGGACAGTTCAGCTCCTCAGCCACCTGCCTCCTCATCCCTCCTCATCAGTCATCATCCACCTCCCTCCTCCCTTCTCATCCACCCACCTCCTCATCCCTCCTCATCAGTCATCATCCACCTCCCTCCTCCCTTCTCATCCACCCACCTCCTCATCCCTCCTCATCAGTCATCATCCACCTGCCTCCTCATCCTCCTGCCCCCTCATCCTTCCTCTCTTCACACCTCTCTAAACGTAACGGTAATAATTTATACTCATAGTATGAAATATTAAGGAGCACAAGTGAGTCAGTTATAGAGGTCACCTGAGAGGGCACCAGACCTGGCAGATGGTTTAGCGGACTAATAACGAGAAAGTCACCATCTAGAAATTCCATCTACCCTTCAAGGATAAATATGGCAACATATCACTTTACTTTAATGAGGTTCTTAGCATGCGAATCTGCTGAGATATGTGGAAATAAAAACTGATTTTGAGTCATTTTTCAACAATGCACTTGTTCTATACCGGTGCCAGGAGGAGACCTGGTTTGAAGAAGGCTTCAAACTTCAAGGGGAAAGAACAAACGGCTTGTTGTTTGAGCGAGACTTACTTTAAGGCTTTCATGTCATTGACTGGCCCAGGGTCAGGCTTTAGGGGCGGCGTGGCAGAGGTTTGATAGAGACACGCATTTTCACCGGCCTTTTCCTGACAGGTAGAAAATGTCGAGCGCCCCTCCAGAGTGACTGCATTATCTTCGCTTCACTGCTCTCTTGCTTGCTCTATCAGCTTCTCTTCTCTCTCTCTCTCTCTCTCTCTCTCTCTCTCTCTCTCTCTCTCTCTCTCTCTCTCTGTCTCTCTCTCTCTCTCGCTCTCTCGCTCTCTCTCTCTCTCTTTATCTCTCTGTCTCTCTCTCTCTCGTTCTCCTGTCTCTCACATCCTCGCTCACTCTCGCTCCTTTTTATCCTTCACAGACTGTCGTGGAGGTGACTGTGCTTTGCAGTTGTGACAAGTGCAGGAGGGATCCATTCATATTGACTAAAGACTTCAACCTTGACACAGTCTGCCTCCACCTCAGCCTTTCTACACTCTCCTCCCTGGATTTTCAACTGAATGACTTAATTCAGTTGAGGTCATTAAGTTTGAATAGCTGAATTAGCCCTACTGTTGTGAAGTTGTTGAAATATTAGTAGTACCATTTCGCAAACAAACAGAATCAAGTCAGCCACATGCATTATCAAGACGGCACAAGTCTTTGGTGTGACTTCACTTCCATCATTTCTATTTCAGGCAAAATCAACTATTTTTTATGAGCGCCAATTATTCTATGTAAGATCCTGTGTTAACACCTGTTCCGCAGACGTGCAATAAATAATTAAATCAGCCATCTTGCAAAGGAAAAATAAATCGAAAACAAAATGTTTGATGTGAAAGAGACTTGACACTCCTTCAAACCTTCACACCTGAGGTGATGCTTTGGAACAAATGTTGCTGGGAGAACAATGTCTGTGTTGCTCAAAATATCATGGGTGGAGGATGGGAGGAGAGGGGGAGGTTGAGAGAGTGTGGTGAGACATATGTTTCCTGGGTTTACACCAGCCTCTGGCCTGGGGTGTGTGTGTGGGTGTGTGTGTGTGTAAGCTTCTGTGTGAGATATCCGTTGTCAGTAGGAGATGGCATCTGATACCACAAGCTTGTGTGTGTGTGTGTGTGTGTGTGTGTGTGTGTGTGTGTGTGTGTGTGTGTGTGTGTGTGTGTGTGTGTATGTGTACTTATCCTTCCATATGTCAAGGTCTCTGGCATGGAGGCCTATATGTGATTTCCAACAGGTCTAATATTTGCGTAGACATGTGTGTTCAGTGTGTAACTTGAGTTAGTAACATACACCTGTGATACTAATCTTATAGAGATATTACACAGATGTGGGTTAGAGAGTAGAATGAATATATTTTAGAGTCAAATCTAAACTAAAACTAAAATCTAGTCCATTCAGGTTATACTTTCATTTGGATTTATTAGAATGAACGGTTTCTTGTTCACATGGTTGTATTTTGTGTTTAGTGTGTTTAGTAACATCTGGAAGGTGTGCGGTGTGTTTTACAAAGTGAGGGTTTGAGTCGCTGTGCTCCTGACTGAACCATCCAGGCCTGTTGAAAGGTTAGACACATTCTTTTGACAGCTTTCTCACAGATCAAAGTGGTTTTATTGCTGGAGGTTTATCTCTTTTGATAGCTTGCCCGGGGCTAGGGATTGAAGTGGAGAGTGTGGGGGGTGGGGGGGGGGGAGCTTTGGAAAGAAAGGATGAGGGCATAGGGGAGGAGAGGAGGGGCAGGGGGGCAGGGAGGCAGAGCAGGGAAGGGCACGGCAGGCCCAGGGGGCAGGCCAAGGGGGCAGGGAAGGAAAGGGCAGGGAAGGGCAGGGTTAGATAGTCAAATGGGATGAGAGCTCCACTGAAAGTACTTTACTGGATTAAGACACTTTTTGCAAATAATTTTGAAATAAAATAAAAAACCTCCTTTGAATATATTTAGCCAGTGAAAGAGAAGGGTTGACATTTTCAGGAACACTGTTTATTTTCTTCTCCCTCTTATCATCGTTGGTCCTGTTTTCATCAGCTTTAGTAATCTGCTGGCTTTAAACCCGTATTATTGGTCACGGAGTCTTAATTGCGACATCAGGGATGCTTCAATTCCATGGGTGGCACAACAAAATGGCTAACAGATCCAGCATGAAAGTCACACCCTCGTACTGGAGCGAGCGCCAGAGTAAACACAGAACCAAAACAGAGAGCTTGTTAGTCACGGCACTTCATTATTAAACGGTGCGTGTAAGAGTCAAACAGGACACTGGGTTCCTCTGCCTGACAATCAATCTTTCTGTGCTTCATAAGACTGGACCAATGAGAGAGGGGGTGAAGGACAAAGTGGCATCACAGGACAGGAAGTGGAAGAACTCATTCATACGTTCGAGGAAATGCATACTTGATTTACAAGATGAACTTTGACTAAATACATCCACACTATGTTTATATACATCCACACTATATTTATATACATCCACAGAACGCTGATCAGTCTATTACGGCTCTTCTGCAGCTAAAAGTATCCTGACTACTTTCTGAAGGGTCCAGTTTACCTCAGGTGTCATTCAGAAAACAAACTGTGCATGGGACACTGTGGTGGTCACCGTAGCAACAATGACCACAGAGGTCCTTACAGGGATCGTAATCCAGAACGTTCTTTGTTGTCTTTAAGAATGATCCAAATCAAAAATCTCGAAACTTGTCGAAATTGGATTGTTTATATAAGCAAATGTACAATTCTTCCTTTAAATGTGTGGTTCTCATCCTCCGTTACATATTGAGAGATATGTGTTGCAGAGGGGGCAGTGGAAGAAGCAGTTAATTTAAACAGACATACAATTTGTAAGACAAATATAGTTGTTCATTGTAAGATGAATGTAGTTGTTGGTTATAAAACTAAGTGATGGTTTCAAAATTCCTTTTGACAAGCACTATCTCTTCCTTTCAGGCGTTTGGTAGTACGAGTCATATGGTCCATACTAAGTGGATGAGGCTGTAATGGTTGTCATCACAAAGATCCATCCTAATATGACAGATCAAAGGGGCATATCCTAATTGGATTTGAATTCCTTCATTAATTGATGAGCAACCAGCAAATTGTGCCTTTGCCTCTGTTCCTTAGGTCAAACAGATTTGACAAGCAACTTTTAACAGAACTAGACAGAATTGTCTTTATAGCTTCCCATCAGAATGACATTTAGGAGCATGCAGTGAATGAAATACTTTAAAGATCTAGTTTTGAATTTCAGCCCAGCCACAACACAACAGAATGTCAGATGTGGTTCCACATGTTTTTATTAGGCTCTCCCACCCAGTATTAAGCTGCCACACCACCTCTGCATGGTGGTGGAGAGAGAGAGAGAGAGAGAGAGAGAGAGAGAGAGAGAGAGAGAGAGAGGATAGAGGGAGAGAAAGAGAGAGGGAGAGGGAGAGAAAGAGGAGAGGGAGAGAGATAGAGAGAGAGAGAGAGGATAGAGGGAGAGAAAGAGAAAGGGAGAGGGAGAGAAAGAGGAGAGGGAGAGAGATAGAGAGAGAGAGAGAGAGGATAGAGGGAGAGAAAGAGAGAGGGAGAGGGAGAGAAAGAGGAGAGGGAGAGAGATAGAGAGAGAGAGAGAGAGAGAGAGAGAGAGAGAGAGAGAGAGAGAGAGAGAGAGAAGAGAGAGAGAGAGAGAGAGAGAGAGAGACCGCTCATCAACATTTAATCTCCTAAAACCTCCCACAGGGAGCCCTCCATTAATTATTGTGGAGCGTTTCGAGAGCCCTTCACCACAGGGCAACATCTGGTGCGGGTAAGAGACAGCAGCAGGGTGGCCTTTCTGGGTTGAACGCTCTGTCAGGAGAAGTGGGATGCCAACTGTGCAGTGTCATGGCCTGGCCTGGCTCGGCTCGGCTTGGCTCTGCCCCGAGATCAGAGCTTGAACAACAAAATCACAATAAATTCAGTTAATTTCGTTATCTTTCTAAACCCAACCCAAATATATTTTAGAGAGCTGTTTGCTGCTGTAGTCTCTGCCTTAAAGGTGAACTTTATCATTTTTGTTTGTTTTCTGTGGTAACATTTTACAACACATCACCACACGTTACACATTAGGACAACTAACAATACAATTATTGTAAGCAAAACAGAAGAAGACTGTATAAATGAACTTGCTTGTTTACATTCTAAATACTAAACAGAACTGTATGATGTGCTAACAAAAAATCTATAATTCATTTTTAATCTTGAGAAATTGGGGATTATTTTAAATGGGGGATTTGTTTTTCATAGATTTTTGTAATTGTTCACGCAGAGTAAATTGAAATAAATAGGCATTCAGTCTTTCCTCATTCTGACTCACAAGGTTCACAGTATATTTCTAGTTGTTTCTAGTATCTAGTAGTTAGTCACTGGTGACACAGTGTGGTAGAAAGTTATATTGCAGCATATAGACAGGATGGATTAGATAAGAACATCCTGATGAACTCACAATGTCAGATAAGCATGTTTTACTGTCTCTGGACCCTTCATTGCAGGGTCATAAAGATTATGGAGACAAACCACATGTCATATCTCAGAGTGGAAACTATGTGAAAGCCCTCTAGGACCACATATGCACACACTGAACACAGGAATACACTGTGACACAGCACATTCATCAACAAGGTAAGATCCCAGAATGCAACAGACAGGAGCTTGTTTTCTCCATGTTAATGGGGATCGAATAGATGTTTAATGTGAACATTTTCTGTCATATTATGGTGTGTTGGTGACCAACTGGAACGCTGATGACTCTTAGTGCTCTATCATGGCAGACCACAACCCAGCACGAGTTACTCTCACTCTCACTGCGTTCATCATCTTCTTAGTTGCGATGACACTCAACTCTATAGCTGAATTTGGAGGGAAATCAGGTGAATTTCCAAACCCAAACATATGAACCAGTTCAAATTGTTCAATATATAAATATATGTGTGTAAAATATATGTACACCCTTGTGTAAAAGTCTGTACCATACACATCTGCATTCATGTGTGTGTGTGTGTGTGTGTGTGTGTGTGTGTGTGTGTGTGTGTGTGTGTGTGTGTGTGTGTGTGTGTGTGTGTGTGTGTGTGTGTGTGTGTGTGTGTGTGTGTGTGTGTGTGTGTGTGTGTGTGTGAGCTCACAGGTGTTTTCAGACAGACCACAGAGGATGTTGCATATAAGTATGCTACAGATATGACTCCTGCTCCATGGTCCATGTTCATGTGGGATGTCACCTATATCTGGCTGTTTTGCATGTTCATATACTTCATAGTAGGATTCTGTCGAAGGTAGGTTCACTTTTATATTGATTTAATTTTATCTTTGGAATTATGTCAAAGTTCCATCCCAAACAGAAATTCCGCAGCTGTATAGACTCTGAGTGGTCGTTAATCTACGGTTGTTTTTGACAATAGTTTACTTTTACGACACAAAAACACAAGTTAATATTTGTCATGTACAAGACTGGTACAGGGCATTCCTGCACTTTTACTGAGTCACTGCATGTCTGAGGACATGATTGGTCAGCATTTTCAAATGAGAAATCACAAACCCAGAGTCCCTGAGGTTAAAGTCTGTTATTCTGTGGTAGACTGTCTCTTAATGTCCCTCTCCTTAGGAATGCCTATCACTTCCTGTACACCACCCCTTCAGTTCTTCCCTATGGATTCCACATCGCCTTGATCATGAACCTCTGCTTCAATATTGCATTGCTCTTCCTGTTTGATAGAGAGTAAGTGATCATAAATACAATACGTGCAATTCTCCCATCTCAATGCAGGAGTGCAATTGTTAGTACTGGGGAGTCAGGTGGCCCAGTGGTTAAGGCGTTGGGCTCATGATCGGAAGGTTGTGAGTTCTACTCCTGGCTGTGGCTACATGACGTTGTGTATTTAGGCAAGGCACTTCACCCTACTCGTCTCAGGGAGAAGGTCTACTAATGTAGACTCATTGTAATCAGTTAATTGTATGGATTGAACATTGTGCATGAAAGGATCTTATCCAGGCAGCTCATGAACATGTTTCTTTTCCCTCTCTGTGTTGCAGGATGTTGTGGTCGTCTCTGATCGTCTCAGGCTTAATGGTTTTCACCAATTACTGCGCTTTGTTTTTCCTCTGTCATGGCCTCAAGGTCTATGGAGCGTGGCTCAACAAATACCACACTGCTGACCTGTGGCTCATCAGAATACTGGTAACTACGACATCATAGAGCCAAGATGGATGAGCCAGGGAATTCATGAGCATGTTTAGTGTCAGTGAACCCTGTCAGAACTGTATGTAATAAACATGTCATTGGGCAGCATGTTAAAGTCACGAAAGACACCTACATTAGTGAAACAGAAAGGAATGCAGAGATTTATCCTCCAATCATCTGAATGGTGAGTGCCTCACTTCCTGTTTGAACAGATTCAAAATGTAGTGGCTGCGTATGTAACGTGGGGGACGATAGCGACGCTGATGATACTGGCCATCGTCTTACAGTATCAGATGCACATACCCAGGTCACGCTCAGCTATGATCTCTCTTCTACTCCTCCTGCTGAACTTGTCAGTGTGGTGAGTGCTTACTCTCATGGTAACACCTAGCAGCCGTGTGTGGTAAAAGGCAAAAGGTTTTTGAAGATTCCAAATGAACCGTTTCACTTGTTAAAATTTTGAATGTAGTTCAGAAGTGCACTTCAGACCAGTTTAGTGAAACTAGAATAAATTGATCCACACTACACTGACTTATATACATACTTCATAATATCCATTGTAGAAAATGTATAAAAAGTCTATATTAGCATTGTGTTGGGTGTTTCTCCATACTTGTTGTCTATCCTCCAGGTTTCTCTTTGAGAACTTCTATATGGACCTGGACAGGCATGTCCGCTACATTGTGACTGTGTACCCTGTGGCCATCCTGATGTTAGCAGGCTGTTTGTCCAGTCCTCTCACACAAAACACCGACATTGACGCCTTCACTGGTAAGATTCAATCCAAAATGCAAAGTTCAAGTGAGTTTCTCGTTTTAATCAACCAGCATAAACTGTTGACACATAAAAACTATTCGAACAATAATATATTAAACTTGTATTTGACTCCAGTCGTGGTTCTCCTCTTTCCTTGACTCCTCCAGGAGTGATTCTGACCCTTTCCTGCTTGTTGTTTGTGAGCCGCGTAGCCCTGGTTGTTTGGAAACACTACAAGCAGCCTCTGTTCCCTGCCAACACCCTCATGATGTCACCAATGGAGATCGCACAAAGACAGAACAATGTGTTTGTTTAATAGGCTAAGAGATTTATATTTGTTGTATTTAATTGTTGTGATACCCATTCTCTTGGTTTTGGATCTCTATACTGTTGCTTCAAGATGTGTAGAGGCAGCTGTGGTAGTTTAACTTCCACTGTTGACCTCTCCCACCTGAAGAGTGTTAGACTATGTGCCAGAAAGCTGACATGAACAGCAAGGAATTGAGACACAATCCAGCTGTCTGCCAGAACTAAGGGAATTAAGGTTATTTTAGGATTAAATAATGTGCCTCCTTTAACGTGTGATGCATCTCACACTAACCACCAACAGGGGGCAGTATGTCAATAAGACAGTTTTGCTGAATGGAAAAAGCATTTGCTCTGTTTGCGTCCATCCCAGCCTACTGACCATTAGCATGTTGTACAAGTTTGCATTTCAGTCAGCTTCAAAGAGAAGACCTTAACTGTTGTTGAGGACTCAAATGATCAACAGTTCAATAAAGGGTAGAAGTCATACTTTGAGATGGAAGCTGTGTGCTTCACTCCACACATGCAGTACCTACTTCTGCTTTGTTGATGGGGAGAAAAAACTATTCATTCTGACAGCTGCTGGCAGTATTAGCATGATGAGCTGTGCTAGGTCATGCTAATGTATGCAACCAAAGTCATGCAGCGGTTACACTTGAATCCTTTTAAGAAGAACTACCTTTTTTATGACACTGTTTATAGGGTGACAATGTAGAAAAGAGGGGTAGTACTTTTCCATCAGATGATATCATTTACAGATGTCCCTCTAGCTATATTGGAATACATAAAAGTAATATTTGCCATATGCTTTTATGATTCTTTATGAGTCTTCAGATTGCTTTGATTGTCCATGGTTGATCGTGCTTAACATTGTTTATTTATAGTTATAGTCTGATTCCACAGACCCACTGGCATCCGTCCCACAATCTATAACACAGCTGTTTGTGCCTTACTGTCTAGAGAGTAGGCTTCATTACAAGTGTCACCTTGAATATTTAAGTCAACCATGCAGAAAATGAATTCTTTTATGATAGGACGCTCTGAGCCTTGGATTTACTGGGTTTCTCATCAATTGGATGTCAACTTTAGCATCATTCTATAAGTACGTTGACACGGTTACGAGGTCAGACATAAAATGTGGTTGCCTACTTTATAGATGTCAGCTGAGAGAGGAAAAAAAAGATTTATAGAGACAAGCATTTGAGGGACACACATTACGAGAATGAGGGGCCCCGTGTTTGAGGACCCCTAGTGGCAAAGTTTCTGTGATCAGGAGTCACGCTGAAGGGGAATACAGTAGGCAATGTGCTTTTATCCTGTTTAAGATCTCGATCTAGCTGGTGACGTAAATGGGCCTTCTGGTAACTGGTCTCATTTCCAAACCGCTGTGTTAGTAAGTGGATATTCAACAAATAATTGGCGATACAGTGGTCTGAACACACTGTTCATCTGTGAATATACCAGTGACCAGACAAGGTCTATCTTTCTGTCTTCAGTATTTTAAAATGAGCCTGCATCAGAAAGATGGTTAAAACACTACGATTTTTTCCATCCATTAGAAACATGATGTATAATGCATTCAGATTAGCATTTGATAGTGTTTCCACTCATTATTTAATCAAAAATCAACAAACTAAAGGTTGTAATCAAGTCTGCAGGAACTATCTTGAGAACTCATTATTGTGGTAAACCCTGATTCACTGTCAAAATGTTCTGTCTTTTCAAGAAGAAAAAAAGTGCAGAAGGATAAACTTTACTTTGCTGTTGTGACTGTTTGCTCAGTAACGTTTCAGCAAAAACTAGGCTCTCGTCCTTATAGAAAGATGTACTTTACCACTAATAGTGAAAAATGCAACAACAAAAAAATTGAGTCTTGTTCCTGGGACTCTAACATTACTTTACAGCACTACACTTGCAGCTTCCACATGCATTGTCAGACCTGTACTGTAGTATGTGCATATCTTGGACATGCATTTCACATGAAGTAAGATCAGTCTGTGTCTCGGTTTGTCTGAATGGCACATCTATTGACCTGACACTTCCTCTGACACACTCCAATTCACCTGCAGTTTGTACGGGTGTTCGTCAAGACAGAATCTTCCCATCCTGATGAACCTCTGGGAATGCGTGAAACCGGGAATAATGAGACAGCAAATCAGTTCACTTTAGATGAACAGAGAGGCAGTCTGTATTCATAGCTGTTCTGTTGTTCAGTTGTCTGAGAGTTGAATGGCTCTGACCATCATACGTTCTAGTTTCTTGCTTATTCCATGTCAATTAGCTTGCTGAACCAATTAGCACATATGCAAACCTGCCAAATGAATGAATCACACAGCTCAGATCCAGTAACCATCCCTTAATCCCTCAACCCTATTCCACAGTCTCTCATATCAAATGCCTCAGTCCATGTGGAGACCCCATAGATAGAAAACAGAAATAATTAATTAGTCATGTTCATAAACTTTTTTTCTTGTTTAATTAGAAGAGGTGCCTTGCTGTGTTTTCAGAAGAGGGTTGGACAAATCTAGTTTTCTAGGATAACTGCAACTTTCTTTCTTGGGCTTTATAAAAAAATAGATATATAAGTAATTTGGTACATTGTAAGCAGAACCAAAAACATATTTTCAAACAATCAGTGGAGTCATTGGGAACTTATGCTGCTTAATGCAAGACATTATCCAAATGTCTTTTTGACTGAAGCAGAAAAACGTATACCTTATGAGATCTCAAACAGTTTCCTACTTTATGAAATGTGTATTTTGAGCTGGAACTATAGAAAAGAGCACAATACTACACAATCCAAATGTCACAGTGAAACCTGAGCTATTGTTCCACATGTGGGATATAGTCTTTCACATGATTACTTCCTGTCAATAACCAGATTCATGAAAATACATCAGTAAGGTTGTCAGTGTGAGTTCAACAGATCAAACAAAGGCTGTGATGTACTGGAGTTTAAAACTGTTACGCTTATCTAAATCGTTTTCACAGATTACTTTTTAAGTCTGCATTTCATTATTTTATTTTGTCTTCCAAGTCGGAAAGCAGAAAGGTTTGTCAGAAAAGTCGCTGTGACTTTCCAAATGTAAATGCCATTCTGTAGGCTTAATCCTGCAGTTATAAATGTCATCCAAATGTGAACATCGCTAGAATTTATCTGGTGAATTCTTTAAAGCACATTGCCATAGACTTTATAATAGTTTTTCCATATACTGTGTAAGCAAAATACCTCAATTAGCAAAAGAATCAAGTATTGATGTGTTTCCTTAATAGTACAGGATATATGGCATAGTGTGTGGAATATTCTTGATAATGTTGCATGTTGACATTCCTGACTGGATTTGTGAAACCACATTGGAGTTTATCCTGTTGGAGGATTTAATGTAGCTCTGTTTTATCAAACCATATATATAGTATATATATACAGTATATTTGTATTATGCTTGCTATAATTGGATCTGAAATACAACTGGCTGTAAAGCCCAGGGTTGCAGGTACCACAGAAGGTAATGTACTGCTGAGTGTAGCGTTCAGTAGCAAAGTGATCACTTCAGATGGTGTTGAAGAGGTGTAGTTAAATGCTGACATCATTCCATCACCATGGAGCACAAAAGAAGAAGCCTTCAACAAACTGTACTCTGTCATATAACACTCTCTAACTCCGACACATAAAAGATAGCAAAGTTACATACTGGTAAAAAGGCCATAGTACAATGTTGGGCAATAATCATGTTAATGTGGCATTCAAAATGGTCTACTTTGTTAAATGTCATGTTGCAGGTTAACCACTACTGTTGATTAATGCCCTAGAAAATTAGAAGTACTCTTCTAATGTAACCTGGTTAATGTGAAGATGTATATTAGTTGCATGACAAAAGAACCAGAACAATAACATTTTTTAAACCATTTACTCTGATTATAACACACTAATTAGGTTTCAGCAGTATTCTAGACTCCATTAGACAGCTCATTCAGAGCTGATCAATTTACCACATGTTCCGTCTGTTTAGGTCTCATTACCATTAATGGCTAGACAGGAAAAGGTGCATTTAATGAAAACCCTAACCACACATGGCTTTAAAAATACAATTACAAAAAAGCACCACAAAACTCAGGGCCCACCCTCTTTCATCACCCAAAACACACCAACCTCACATTGAAATACTTGAGAGGGCGAGTGATGTAGTCCGATGTGTGATTTCTCCTCTGATGCGTAATAACAGGCCATCCGCCGCTGGATGTATGGAGGCCACCTCATCAGGGGGGAATGGTGGAGAGGTCAGCCACCACACAGACACATCGTTCCCCCACAGTGCTCTTTGATTGCAGCACATTAGAGAAGACCAGACCCTTTACACACACTCACACCCGACAGCCAAGAGCCCCCCCCCCCCCCCCCCCCCCCGATTGGAGCCTGAGATGATGGTGACACATTGCACCAACAACACCAGAAAAAGGCTGTTCTGACTAGAGTACTTCCCAGCGATATCTGTTCTGTGTTGAATTGAGAGATGGGGTTTGAAGGAGGGTTATGTGGAAGTGATCATAGTCAAGTCAAACACTCCAGATGTTTCTGAATAGGTAAATTATGCCTCTCCATCCTTAATATATACAGTAGACAGATCGACACTGGTCAAGAAGGTTATGATGTTATAGGTCATCTTTGCCAGTTTTCTGTGACGTATCAGATTCCTCCTGAAGTATTCCACTCTGCTCTTAAGAATACCAATGTGATTTGAGATTGATAGTAGCTGTGACCTTCTTCACCTGGGTCAGCTTCTCACTAAGACCAGATGGATGTCTTCCATTCACATTTTCTGGCACATAATTTTTGTAGGGTATTCATAATGTATTTATTTTGAATGCATTACTTCAGGCAGATCATCCAAAAGTCCTTCAACAATTCATTAACAATTTGAAGTTGTCCATGAGGACATTAAAATGGGCCTCTTATTATTTAACATGCCAAATAAAAACTGGCATACATTTTCAGAGATCCATCAGGGAGTATATTTAGCTCTGGGTTACTGCATATTCCATGACTCATCACTATGGAATGAGTCACATTATGCAGGCTTTCCAATGACCTCTTTGATACACATTATAGGATACTGCATTGTCATGAAATGCTATACATAACACTGAAAGTGGCTCAATTCCAATTTGGCACATGCTGCAAATTTGCAATTAGAAGTGAGATTTAGCCCTTATGAAATTAGGTTAAGCAACAAGCACTCAAAGTTTTAAAGGCCTTTTGACCGCTTAATGTTATATTTTTCTTTTACATGAAAAACTAACTAGGGACAGTTAGTGTTTCAGACAAAGCTCAATATGCCTTAGTATATTAATTGTAATTAGATTTTGACTAAATGTGAAAGCCACCTGGAGTTTAATTTGCTTGAGTTGTGAGGCAGATTCAGAACTTTGGGACTCATCCACTAAAGCAAAGTGCGAGATCTAAGATATGAACTGGAACACATTAACATAACATCACATAGCTAGTTCAGTCATTCTTTATTATACAAACAAGTTAGACAGGTCAGACAAAATCATGGCCATGACTAAAGAAACACATCACTGAGATAAACTTAAAAGCCACAAGCTAGACTGAGATGTATTTTATTTATTTGAAGCACACAAGACTAAGAAGTCTAAGACTATTTGCATGTTCATACATTTTGTGTGGAAAATCATTATTTACAGCAACATAACTTATCAAGTTTGATTAACAGAAACAAACCAGTCATCAAAATCTTGATCACACCATATTTTTGACCTCCACATGATTGTGTTAGTAGTAATGGACTGGAAGCCAAATGAACAGCCAGTGGATGAGACCTTGGAAAACATCCTATTCTTGACATGCATTATGTTTGTACTTGCATGTAACCCAGGGAGCTTTTCATCCTGTCTCCCTGAGTTCTCTGCTTATTACAAAACCATTGATTTGTCTCTTGGTCTCTCTCTTCCCACGTTGTTTACATACAGGACAAATAGAACCTCACTCTACCTGAGCCTCTCAAGCTGATCATGATAATAACATAGTCTTTCGCTAGGAGCAGGGAAGGCTGAAGAAGTGATGACCAGAGAGAAAAAAGGGAGAAAGAAAAATATGAATTATGTAACAAGCCTCTGACTTGATGTTTGACCTCGGTCAAAGTATGGAGATTTATAAAGAGACTCAGTACCTAATGATGTGGTAAACTGCCCTGGAAAACAGTTTCACATCTTACTCTAGCAGAGGCTTCTTTGTGATTCTACATTCTAGAAAAAAAATAACTAATAAGAAGGTAGTTGGATTTTTCATAATTGTGCACCTTGTTGGATTACATTTGTATTTGAAAATAAAACTTCATGGAGAGTCATGTGGCTAAGTGGTTAGGCTAGTCAGGATAGTGATCAGAGGTTGTCAGTTTGATTTCCGGCTGAGGCTACATGACATTGTGTCCTTGGGTAAGGCACTTATTCCTACTTGCCTCAGGGGGGAATGTCTCTGTACTTGTTGTAAATCGCTCTGGATAAGTAAATTGACTAAATGTAAATGTAGAAGTGCTCTTATGAATTACAATAAAGACACTTGGTGTGCAAATGTACACAGTTGTGGACGTGCTGACACATAGTAGACATGGTTAGTAAACTAAATAAGGCAGTCCCTGCCTGGACGCTTGTTCATTTTGTTCATTAATATTCTTCCTCTGGGACAGGTTGGTACTTTCAACACTATAGCACTCTAGTATAAGAGTTATTCTCCATCAGCTACATCTGAAGTGCCTGCCCTACCTCAGTACAGATACAGCTGAGGACAAGACTGCCAGGTTACTTTCACCACATCTCACACTAACAGGCTCCCAGATCACAGAGCCCCTTACCAGAGACTATTTCCATCTATGTCATTTCTTTCAAGAACCTTTTAAATGGGCAGTTTCATGATCCCCCATGTTTTTTTTAAACGGAAAAGGTTTTGACCTTTCAAGGTCAAACCTTATTTTCCAACTCTCATTTGGACTCTCGGTCGTAAGGCTTGACAGGAACTTTTGCCAGGAAGGTTTGGCTGTGGTACTCGAATACTGGAAGAAAAGGAAACTGAGAAAGCATGATCCTATCTAATGGGCTCCATTTACTGTACCAAGACATTCCTAAAGGACGTCTTTATTTTGTGAAATCATATATTTTTGTATGAGTAGGGTTTCTGCAGTGCAGAAGACATCAGTCGTACTCTCTTAAAAAAAACTGTTTAAATAGACTTCCTGGAATAAACATGAAACTCCACACTCTTGTCACCACTTTTGGAGACTCATATTGACCATCGCTGATTTGATTTATTCTGCAGATGTTCCTATTTGTCTGAAGATTCTGATTTGTTGTGACTTGTAAATACTATCAGATTGTTCAGACTCAATCCGGTGATGTACTGAGTCTGAAACTACTCTGACTGATTGCATATTGCATTGTATTTTTTATCAGCCTCTATTGTTTATGCTTCCCATTCATTCATTCCAAGCAGTCACCAACAGAGAAGTGGTTTTTATCCTGAGGTTGTTTTAGATCGAAGGCACAAGTCAGACCGTTACAACCAGACAGAGGTCAGATCTTGTTAATCATTTCAGAGGATATGAGTCTTCACAATCAGATGACATGGATTCAAGCCATGGAGGCATTCAGTCTGGCTACGGTTGATTGCCATGCTTAGTGTCTGCAGAAAATGTGGAGGATATTCAAGTATGACTCTTATTGAGGGATTCGTTGCTCTTTTTGGTCAGTTATAACTTATTTAAATTCTTGTATTTACTGTGAGGTATATTATGGTTGCTTGCTTTCCTACAGGTACAATCTTGCACTTTTTGAGGTCTTCTGTTTAAACGTAGCTTGTTTAACTGAATAATCTTGTGGTTCTTCCCTTTGGCACTTATTTGGTTTCCCACAATGTTTGCTTCATGTTCTTGCTACCACAAGGTTTGGGGTTATATCATTGTTAAGATCAGTGACCAATAGACTCTTTTGTAAAGTCAATGGAGTAAAGTAAATGGAAGTAATAATCAGGTGGCACACAATGGAAGGTAAACATTATGACCTTGGCTGGGTTGGTACATTATGGGTTATTATATAGTTAGTTTGTCTGCCTGGCTCTTGATGTGTTGGTCCTTGCAACCCATAAAACAGAATGGTAATGCTATATTAGATAGCACATAGCTCAGAATAGATTTTCTGTTTTTGCAGACATTTTATTTCGTAATGTTTCTTAATAGGCTCTAAAATAATATGTGGTATTTAATCAGTGCATTTTCTTGGGGGAGGGCACCTGCAATAACACATTTGCAGGAAATGACGTAGCATAATTCATAAACAGCAGAATCTCCAATGGGATATATACTGTGTATGATTAATGTAGATAATGATTTACATAACACTAATGGAGACACCATAAGTGTTTTGCATTAATACCTCAACAGCTATCTGCAATTACCTTGAATGATTATTCAGCGACTTTGTCACATCCCAGAGCAACCTAGAGTATAATACAGGGTCTCAGCTGCACACTGCACGTCTGAATGCAGAAGCTGTCCATGGTGCTGAAACAGCGGTAATTTCGCTGTCCAGGGTTCCAAACCCAAACTCTCTCAATAGTACATCCAACTTGACCCATCTTGACCTCATATGTTCAAACTGTACAGAACAAAAGTTTTTACTCCATAATAAGTTCCAGAAAACATGAGATTGTATTGAAACTGCATAGTATCTTTTAGAAAGGTTCTGGTAATTGAAATGTAGGAATTTAATTAAGCAATGCACCGAGGGAGATTAAACAATTTTCAAGACTAAGGCTAGATGTCTCGCTCGGGGATTCCTTATTGCATTTAGTCAAAATAAACTTGATTACAATTTAAATACCAGTCACGTGCACTGATACGAAGTGAGCGCGAGAATGAATGTAGTATATCCCAGATGGGAGTGGCCAAGGTTGGTGCAATGGCAAACTTACATTAAGGTCACTTTCAAACAATAAGCTATTTCTGTTATGCCAGATAACAGCCCACGTGGTGCATTTTTAGTGCTTAGTTATCGACATATCTGTACAGAAATGTGCTAAGGATATCAAAATGTTGTCCTTCACATGTACTAAAAAGTTCCTTCTGAATGTTTTTATGGATAATATCTCGTCCGTGCATGTGTTTCGTGCATGTACGGAGATTGTATCTCCCCCTTCTGCCTGCCTTGGTTCAGTCCAGCACCGCTGTGTCTCTGGCGCGAGCGCGAGCTGCTGCCAGAATAAACACTCGCGGAGGTTGACGCGCGCGGGGTGTTGCGAGCAAAGACAACATACTGTAAAGATGCAGGATTATACTAAGACTTATTTCCTTTCAGATGTGAAAAGAGGTGAGTTTCTGTTTGGAAACATTGATGAGACGAGATTTAAGTTTTGGCACAAACTATAAATGACAACTTGATTGAAATGTAGGACGACTTTGCATCCTAAATGATTTGCAAAGCCTGTTACAGTAGCACACAGTAGATCTTACTGACAAGGGTGATGATGTCTTAAACTGGTGTTGATTAAGCGTGATTAAAGTGTGAAAGAGTAGCACATGGGTGGAAATGGACCAGTGGTTACAAATATAAGACTTTACACAAACATGGACGCATATTATCTTAAGTACTATGCATATGATCTTTATTAGTATGCTGTTGCTTGCTACATAACAATACTTGAATATGTATATATATATATATATATTCATATTACAGAAATGTCAGACATTCACTTAATAAGTAACTGTGACTGCAGAACAACGAGTTGATTAACGTCACCTGTGAGCGTGTCAGCAACCTTAGGAGATACAAAAGGTGTTTCAAATTTCACAGGTTTCATCCAGGAATTTTACCCCCAAACCCAATGTTCTCCTCTTAATAACAACGGCGTGTGACTCATTTAATTAAACTTAAAACTAATTTTATAGAAGCCTTCTCCCAGTTCTGTAAGATAAACTGGTTCTGAGGGGTACAGGGGTAGAGGTGTGACCCCCCTCTCGCGACCAGCGGGGTGAATCCTGTCCAACACACAAGTCATAACAACCTAGATCTGCTTCAGATAGGACGGAGAGTGTGTGACTAGGACTACAGATTCAGAGTCAAAATCATTTTTAGGACCTCATATTTCATTGCACTTAGTTGATTATTTTTGATGTAATAATTTGACGTGTATCCTTCAAAAATCCTTCGTTTTTCATCTATTTTGAGCTTCTCACTGATTCAATCATAATTCCATGCATGTCCAAGGTTATTTTCTCCTGGCATCAACATGACTGTCACTTCCCACTGATGGCTTCATGCAAAATTGATTGGCCTCTTCACTTGATACTTATTTGAATGATCCTTATTCATCCGTAACAAAACGGCTTTTTCTTTGTTTGATATAGTACATTGTACTAATTCTCATGACAACTGGCCTTTGAAGCCCTGTGAATGCTCACAATACTTTGAGAGGGTTTAAAGCTAACAGTCCAATTCAAAGGCAGCGTAAACACCTGAGGAAATGACTCATTCCATGTTTATTCAGGAAGTAGCATGAGGTGTTTGGTGGAACTCAGAGGAAAAACAAAGAGGAACACAAAGTCCTGTCCACCTCTATGAATAGATGTCATGTACCAGCTGTCTATAGCTACAATGCACCTGTTAGATGTGCATGTGTTTGTGTGTGAAAGATGAGAGAGGGAAAGATAAAGAAAGGGTGGGGGGAAAAAAGAGATAGAGGGAGAGAGAGAGAAAGAAAGGGTAAGTGAGACAGCGTGATAGGATTGTCACTTGTGATTAGAGCGCGGTTCATGGATCCCAGTTCTTTGGTGAACACCGAATGTTTGATTGCTTGTTTCATTCTGTATGCATTTGTGCAATTTCATGGCTCTCAGGGCTGGTTAATAGGAGAGGGGTGAGGGGATGTTGTCATGAGGCCAGTGAGGATGGGCCAGCTCTGGGATTAGAAGACATGCCTGTGCTTCTGTGGCTGACAGAAGAAGCCCTTAGGTTACTGACTGGGTCCAGCCGGTATATTAAGCTTCATCATGACATTACATGCATAAAAATATTATATTATACCCTTATCAGTGTCAGAAGTGATATACTATTCAACACCCCTAAAAGTAATGGTGTCATGAAATGTCAGAAGCTTTGGTGGTTCCCAAAGTCATCCTAGAGAGTCAGATGGCTCAGCGGTTAAGGTGTTGGGCTAGCGATTGGAAGGTTGCGAGTTTGATTCCTGGATTGTGTCTTTGGGCAAGGCACTTCAACCCACTTGCCTCAGGGGGGAATGTCCCTGTACTTGCTGTAAGTAGCTTTGGATAAGAGTGTCTGATAAATTATTAAATGCAAATATAGATTGATCGGCCCTGTGCTCCTTGAAGTGTGAACTTGAGTACCCAGCAGCACATAAAACAATAGTAACATACTATTAGGGGATCCAAAAGTCTGAGCCAAATCAAATAAATTATGATTTATTTGTTGTCAGTAGGGATATGATGTTTGGCAGGGATGTTTCTAGGATTGAAAGAAAGGGGGGGGCTTTGCCCCTGGCATTTTCTGTCAACGGGACGGGGGGGGTGGGGGGCGAGGGGATAATAATCCCGATAATTATTTAGGGGGGCTTCAGCCCTAAAACAGGGCTAACGACGCCTCTGATGTTTGGAAAAATAACCATCCCACTTAAATTGATCAGTTTCTGATATTCCACAGTCCGTTTTTACATAATAAATTAAGGGTGGAGTGAGGAAATGTATAAATATGTCTGTTTCATACAAAACGTATTTGGAAAGCAGCAAGGCTTTTCTGTATTTTTCTTCAAACTAACAATGTTTTCAGCAAGATTGCAGACGTAAGATCAGTATCATATAAATTCATATTTCTAATGCAACGCTCACTCAGTTAGAGTTCATTATGTCAGTGAAATCATAGCCTGCCATTTATTTTTGGACGGAAATTATGGAGCGGATGTGTCTAAGTCACTCAAGCCTCCTGCATTGCAACAGAGTGGCATTGTCCTGCATGTTCACTAACTAGTTTTAGTTTTAAAGAACAGCGCTTAGTAGAACATGTGGTTGCCGATTTTGATGAAAGTGGGATCAACAATTGTCTACCACAGTTTTTCTTTGGAATGACTGAATGGATGAATCAATCAATGTCTACATCTAAAATGGAAAACAACGACAAAATCAAGATCTATCAAAAATTTTGTCTTTAAGTGTGAAAAGTCAGTCAGTGGGAAGACATGATCAAAGTCTGCTAATGGAAGTCAGTGCTGGTGAGATGTTCATGGGGTGCTTGTGCGTCATGAAAGATAAACACCTCTGTAATCCTTAGAGTATATTGACACAGATGCAAGGTGGTTATACCAGAGCTGTCTGGACAAGATGTGTGTCTTGACACGCATTTTCTTTGGAAAAAAATTGAATTAAATACAACAACGTTTGCACAGTTTGCTCCACTTTAACCATTCAACATGTTTACTGTCATGCCAAGGGTAGGACAATTTAATGAGTTTAACATTTTCTCATTGTATGCGCCTTCTCTGCTTTTCCCCGTACATTATCTTTTAGAAGGATTATTATGTGTCTTTGGTAGACTATATTTACTATATTTACCCTGTGTTTACATAATAATGTGGGCAGAAATTTAGCATTCTCTTACCGTATGTATGGAACTCTTTGGTCCAAACAAGTAGCTTGACAAGGGCTTATGTTTCACCCATTTGCAGTTTTAACTGAAGCTGCAAAAATTATTCATCTTGATGTAAATCTAAGCTTGGTGCTGTGGCTTTGGAACGGAATATGCTTGTTCCCTTAAGACTCACAAATGCCCATACATGCCTTGGAGCCTTAATGGTGAATAAAATCCCTCATAAAAATTGGAGGCAGGTTACTGTTGAAAGGAGACACTTGGCGATTTAAGTAAGAAATATTTTGTTGTTGTTGCTGCTTGTCAAAATCCTGTGACTGTGTTCTTTCACCAGTCACTATACAATCTATCGCTTCACATTCCATGTCCTGTTTTCTTGTGATGCCTGTTTTGTCTAACCAAAGAACAATTTCATGCTTAGTTTCTTCTTTCTCTCATTCGATCAATCATTTCCCCCTCTGCCTCATCCTCTCTCTCTCACTCCTCTCCCCATCCTTCCCTCTCTTCATCTCCCCCCTGCCTTCTGCAGCAGAATATGCCCGTCAGAAGTCTTCCTGATGGCAGGGCTGCTGAACTGCACTCCACAAGCACCAGAGCCTTGAGAGACCTGGAGGGTTCCAACCATGACGCATCCCAACAGCAGCAGCGTGAGCTCCAACATCAGTGACACCTTGGACGGCCTGGGCTCTGGCAACTTCTACCGTCCCTTCTCAGTTTTCAGCGTGTTGACGCTAACGCTGCTTGCCATGCTGGTGGTGGCCACGTTTGTGTGGAACCTCCTGGTGCTGTTGACCATCTTGAGGGTACGAACCTTCCACCGCGTGCCCCACAACCTGGTGGCGTCCATGGCGATCTCGGACGTGATGGTGGCCGCGCTGGTGATGCCCCTCAGTCTGGTCCACGAGCTGAACGGGCGTCTGTGGAAACTGGGCAGGGTCCTCTGTCAGGTGTGGATCTCCTTCGACGTCCTCTGCTGCACGGCCAGCATCTGGAACGTCACCGCCATCGCCCTGGATCGCTATTGGTCAATCACCAGGCACCTGGAATACACTCTGAAAACCAGGAAGAGGATCTCTAACGTGATGATCGCCCTCACCTGGCTTCTGTCCTCGGTCATCTCCCTGTCGCCTCTCTTTGGCTGGGGGGAGACGTACTCTGAGGAGGCGTTGGAGTGCCAGGTGAGCCAGGAACCCTCCTACACCATCTTCTCCACCTTCGGTGCTTTCTACCTGCCGCTGTGTGTGGTGCTGTTTGTCTACTGGAAGATCTACAAGGCCGCCAAGTTTCGCATCGGCTCGCGCAAGAACAACACCATCACGCCCATGGCCGAGGTGATTGAGATTCACGTTTGTATCTCTGTAGATCTTGCCTGTGTGGATTATAGTTTTTTTGTTGATCATTTTTTCAGAACATGTAGGTCAATATCAGTACTGAAAACACAACAGTAAGTTAACTGTCAGCTGTTGACTTTTTCCATTATCTATGTTTGTTCGGTAGGATGTTTGGCCCTTATTAGATTGTCCATCTTTGTTTTAGACTGTGTTGACAGAAATCATTTAGCTAAGATGCAGATCTTAGTTATGTTTATGCTGTTCAGTCTCTAATTCTTTGCCATATTTAATGGGTGTTTTACACTCTTACCTGCCAAATTGTAAATATAATAACTCGTCATTATTATTGACATTTTGAAACATACAGAAACAGAAACCCACAGACACTAGCCAATAAATAGACAGAGTTTGTATTGCTTTAGGCAAGGAAAGAAAAAGTAATCAAGATAGACATGAGTAAAACCACCCTCACCACTAGCACCAACACAACCACCTTGTTAATGCCTGCTGGTGAGCACAGGTCTATAAATACCATCGTCTTTAACGATGCCGGGGGCAGAAGCACCTTCCTCTCTGTGAAGCTTCCTTCTAATCATCTGCCACTCTGGCTCCAACCACACTTGATAAGACCAAGCAAAGACATCCAATCAGCTCGTTTCATCCTGTGCACAAACTGTGCAGTAACTTCCTGTCGGTCTGATCTGATTCCTCGCTGGGTGATATTCTTTGTGACTGTAATATCCTGTAGCCACATCACTGGTGAGTTGGGTTGGTGTGGATTCAGACAGTCTGAAAAAAGTAACAAAAATAATCTAAAAGCAAAAATGCTGAGATGCTACTGTGGAAAAATAACAAAATAAAGGAATGAAGGAAAGGAGTAAATAATATACTTCTGTATACCGATTAAGTTATGAAGGACCATTCACAACATGCATTCCTCCATAGTCTACCCCTCTGTATATGGATACATGACCTTACTGCAGGTTTATCCAAACAAGTTCGAATCCCAGTCGTGCCAACATGAAGTTGTAGTCCTTGGGAAAGGCACTTCACCTTTCTTTACTCAGGGGGGAATGTCCATGTACTTGCTGTAAGTCGCGCTCTGGATAAGAGTGTCTGCTAAATGATTAAATGAAACACATTCTAGGTGCAGTGCTGTTGACAGGGGATTCTTGCCTCCACAGTATTTCATATATTTATTTCATGACTTTCATGACAGGTTAAGATATTCTGACATCTTTGAATGTATGACTGTACATTGCAACTAAAAGAACTCAGGACCCCTAATACCCCAGAATCCCCCAGTTCTTGTACCTTCAGCAGTATAAAACACGTTCATCTCCTGTATGATTCTCTCCATACTGATTCATTGAGATACTTGTCCATCCTTTTCTGCAAGACAAAGAGATCTGTATTGATTTTACTGAGCATTTTCTCAACTCCCACTCCTAACCAGCACCCTCTCACAGACGTCCTGGCACACAGTTAAACTGTGTTCATGCTGGGTGCACACAAACACACTAATGCGTTCACTGAATTTTTTGCATCTTAGAAAGGCTGTTAAGCTTGTGTCTTCCTGTGGCAGGTGAGTGTGGTTCAGGAGAAATATTGCCGGTCTGAAGGAACGGCAACAGTCGCTTGAAGGAGAAATGACTTCATGGTGTGAGTGGGCGACTGAGGATCTTCAGGATAGGCAGAAGCTTTTACATTTGAAGGCAGTTATTTATTTATTTGTTCATTCTGTGGTACGGTTTTGCCCTCTCTGTGAGGCCAATCAAAAATGCGGTTGATGTCAAGAGAGAGCTTCCCTCTAGTGTTTATTTCTTTGCTTGCCTAGATTTCTGTTGTGACAATTGTGCAGATGCTTTTAATGGATGGATCGGCTGATTTTATTACACCAATGTGCATCACCTGTAAGGTTCCTTGACTGACAGACGGGTGGAATGACTGACAGGCTGCTGGTGTGATTGACAGGTGAAGGAGGCCTCTCGGCAGCCCCAGATGGTCTTCACCGTCCGCCACGCCACCGTGACATTTCAGACGGACGGAGACACGTGGCGCGAGCAGAAGGAGAAGAAGGCGGCCCTCATGGTGGGCATCCTCATCGGGGTCTTCGTCCTGTGCTGGATCCCCTTCTTCATCACAGAGCTCATTGTCCCCCTGTGTTCCTGCTACATCCCCCCCATCTGGAAGAGCATCTTCCTCTGGTTGGGATACTCCAACTCTTTCTTCAACCCGCTCATCTACACGGCCTTCAACAAGAACTACAACAACGCTCTGAGGAACCTGTTCTCTCGCCAGCGATGAGGCACCCCCCCCCCACCACACCCCCTGCCACCCCATGGGCCCCTGGAGGCAGGCTTTTTAGATGTAGTGTCACAGGCCACTGCTAACGCCACACTCCATACACATTTGATATTGAACACATTTAGCTTTGCATCTCGAAAAAACATGAACTCGTGGTAGCGGATCTGACCCTCAACTGCCATGTTCCTGGATGTACTAGGTGCCACGTTCCTGAAGCGTTTGAAAACATACAAACTAACAAAAGGACTAAGAAAGATGTGAGCACTAGGAAGAAACGATACATGGTTGAAAGAAAGGACCAAGGTATCTCTGACAACAGCCCTCCTCACTGGATGCTTGTATGGAGGCCAAATGCTCATCCTATGTCTCACAACAACACATTCGTCTTGTGAATATCTGGATGCAATAGAAATAACAGTGAGTGGGAGATGCTGGGTAAGTCTTCTCTGATACAGTGATAAGGACCACATAAGGGTAAAACTGTCATTGTTGACTGCTTTCTCCCTGTGAATACTTGAGAAAGTAGTGGTGAAACTAAAAGGTTTCAAGTGGTACTGAGAAGACATGATGGCTGTATTTCAAAAAGTTAACATAAATATGTACTGGAATCAAATGACCTGAAATAAAGATATCATATTGAGTTATACAGTAGATGGTCTCTTTGAATTCCTGCCTGTGTGAGACTGAGAGCAGGAATCAAAAAGGTCCAAATCATAAAATGTGACTCATCCATCTGTAAGAATAAAAACATGGCAATCAAAAAGGAGGCACATGATTGATCTGTTATGACCATGTGGTTCTCACCACGCACGACATATGCCGTGCATAGGGCACCAAAAATAGCCTAAGGAACAATCATCTTAGTCAGAATAATTATGACGCCAATGATATTTCAGTATCAAACTCTCCAGCACTTTTTCCTCAGGATGTTGAGGGCATCATAAATGAACTATGCTTAGGGAACCAAGATGGCTGGCAGCAGCACAGTGTAGCTGCTAGATAAATACCTTCCACCAGCTAGAGTAGGATGATGATGATGATGACATATGACAATAGCAGTGAAGAAGAGAGAAGCCATGAGCTATACTGGGGACTCTCTGTCTCGTTTAAATAGCCTCTAATCTCTTTCCTCCTCCCCATGGTTCCTCGGGGCAGCTGATTAGTCACTTAGCACACCAAGATGGCTTTCACATGGCACAGGAAATGCAAAACAGCCACTACCCTTCCAGGAGAGAATCCACTGAAGATGCTTTTCCCTCTCGGAGGTAATGGTGAAGGGTGTGTGTCTGTGTGTGTCTGTGTGTCTGTGTGTGTGTCTATGTGGACACATTTTCATGGATGTGTGAGTGGAAAACATGCTGTCTGCTGTGTGTCCTGACAGGTGAGTCTGTTATCAGTCATTAGATGAACCTTTATTTGTCCTCCAGGGGGTGGAAACTGCAGTTCACAGTTACATTAGTGCATTTATCTGAGTCCATCATATGACTGCATGCATGGCTTTGGGTGTGTGGGATATGGGTGTAAATGCATGTGTTGGTGCATATTGGTGTGTGTAAATGCGTAAGCAAATTCAGCATGTAGGTGTGGGGTGTCTGTGTGTGTGTGTGTGTGTGTGTGTGTGTGTGTGTGTGTGTGTGTGTGTGTGTGTGTGTGTGTGTGTGTGTGTGTGTGTGTGTGTGTGTGTGTGTGTGTGTGCCTTGGCTGGCCTTCTCTCAGGCAGACAGACACTCACATCTCTACATCAAAGATGCACTATGCGTTCTCTCCCCTGTGACCAACAGAGAAGGGGAGGGGGAACTACAGGATCGGCTTGCTTGAACTGTTCAGTCAGGTGCACAGGAGGAGCGCAAATAACCAGCCTTACCAAGTGAAGCAAAGATTGTCTCTGAATATTGTTTTTTTTTTGTTCTTTTTCTTTCCGGATCTGAGCCAATGCACCACTCTATACAGACATCTTGGGTTTTCATTCATATATTTCAAAGGAAATACAAATAGAGTGATTCTCACCTTGTCTCCAGACCAAGTGCTTTCACACATCAGTAATTCAGGTTAGATTGACATGAGAAAAGAACAGTGAAAGGACCTTTACGAAACAGAAAAACTCATTTTCTGACCAGACCAGTGAGTATTTTAGAATTTTAGGCTCCATTGAGCACAGCAGTATTGCCAGGTGCGGCAGGTGTTTGGTTGAATCAAGACGTGTAAAAACTAGATGTAATCAGACTGGTCATTACCTCAACTGCCCAATTAAGAAACTGGAAGAGGGAAAATTCTCCAGACATCTGCTTGCACTTTGATTTCCTTCTAAGGACTTTCATCTGCCGCAGGGTCATACTGTGTGTGTGTGTGTGTGTGTGTGTGTGTGTGTGTGTGTGTGTGTGTGTGTGTGTGTGTGTGTGTGTGTGTGTGTGTGTGTGTGAGCGTGCATGTTTTTGTGTGCATATACGTGTGTGTGTGTGTGTGTGTGTGTGTGTGAGCATCATCATATTAAAGCATTCATTCGGCAGGTTCTTTGATCCCAAGGGATGTACAGGGGAGGATTTGATGGTGGTTAAATGCTCAAACGACTGATCTAATCCTATCCCTTATACCATCAAGCGCTTGTGTGTGTGACCACAGTATGTCTGGCAAAGCACCTCTTCTTTTTTTCCTTTACCACTGTCCTTGTTTCCACCTTCAAACTGTCAGCCATCTTTCATGTGCAGCTTACCAGTTCAACTTGTGTGCCTGCTGGACAGATCTGTTTTGTCCATTAAATCCCTATCACAGCAGTTACTATTGGCAAGGTCACCTATGAAGCTCTTTTCCAGGTTATCGCAGATTTTGTGTCAAGGAAAAGATTTATTTCGTTTGAAAATGGAATTTGGTACTACAAGAAATGATTAAACTTAGATTTGCCACTACCAGTAGGTTGAAATAGGTGACATTGGAATGTGATCACCTTAGATAGAGGCATGTTTATTGAGTAGTGTTAGTGCTATGTCTTTACACCTGCAACTCAGAAATATCTTCCAACATGTTTTCAATTCTAATATATTTATTCACACAAACACTGAAAAATAGATTCACCATATGATGTATGATTTATTAAGTATAATCTGCATAATCTGTCATTAATAATGAGCCTGGTCTGCTCCTGTGTACAAATAGAATGTAGTTTGCAAGCTTGCCTACTTTCCTGAATATTCCACACAACAATCAACGTCACTGGAAAACACTTGAGCAGCAGAGAAAGCTAACTGTATGAGAGTGTGTGGAGGGAAGCTACTGAACAGTGTTGCACTGGTTCAAGCTATTAAAAGGTCAAACAAGTCAAATTTATTCCATAACTGGGAAAAGTGTTTATAACTATGCTGCACTCCTAAAAAAGTAAATGTCTGGCTGCCCAAATTTGATTGGTTGCCTAAATGGTCAGCTTTACAGGTCATATAATTAACTTTTTTTTTCTTATCTTCTTAATTGGCTTCCAGAGCTCACCTCCTCAAGATTCTTCACCACATTTCCCTTTTGAGTCGACTGTATATTGACATTTAAGTGGGAAACCTTTTACAAATCCCTTGCAAACAGAACAGAAAGGAGTTATTTGAGTTCCGCCGACAGGCTTCTGACATTTCAATCATCTTCCATCAGCCTGACATCTTTTCATGGAGTGAAGCGTTCTAAACTGGGATGTTGTGTGCAGAATACACACGTCTCATTCAGAAATTAACGACAAGTCTGTTTAGTTTGAATTCCCCTGGAGACATGAACGCACTAGAATATGAATAAGATGTTCTGAATGTGATTAAACCCATGAGCTGATTGCCATGACTTTTTGATTTGGACGCTAAAACGAGGCGCTTATGCAGATAATCCACATCTAAAAATGTATTGATGGCAGTCTGAGGATTAATCTATTATCTACACGACCAAACAGTTTAATCTAAAGAACACAAGCTCTTCCTACACATGAATGTGTGAGTTTGGTATACGTTGAATGTTCTTGAAACTTGCCTCCTGGACACTTAATCTCCTTATGCTGTGCTGTATTTTCTCCTGTTGCATCATGGGTGAGCAGGAACTGTTCTGTTCTCACCAGTCCAGTCCGGTCAGATCCTTTTATTCTGTGAAGTCTAGATTTGAACGATACTCAACAGCTGAGCCAAAAGACAAGTGATGAAAACATAACTAGCAAACAGTATAACAACTACAGCAGTGTTTCATAATTGTTAGCAAAGTATCAAACCTGTAACTACAAGCGCCATGACCCGCTGTGTAACACCTGTGCAAAGTAACACCATGAATTTCAAGCCAGAGCTTTTCAAAGGCAGTGGTTGCAAATTGTAAGGTGATGAAATTCAATTTGTCAGCAGGTAACTAGTAAATGGGCCATCTGGCATATGTGCAGCACTGTGTAGGTTTACTTGTGCTCAGAGTTCAAATAGAAGGTGCAGATCAGAGATCATGAGATATATTATAGACACTCTAATAATCTACAGCAGTGTCTCTTTTATAAAAATGTGCTTGTTAATGTTTCAACAAATAACAAAGACTTCTTCATTCAGGTGCCATTTGCAGCAGTTGGCTTCATTCAACAAGGTCAAACCTTCATTTAGGGCCCATTACTGCAACCCTCCCACTCAAGGTATGGTACAGACAATGTTCTAGTTTCTTTTTTCATTAATAATGAATAAATCAGGGAATGGAAATGTGGAACGCAGCTTCAAAGTATCTCGCTGTCTCACCACAGGATACTTACAGTTCCTCAACCGTATAATAGGAAATTAATATTAGGCCAACCTGTATCTTTTATTTTCTTGCATATCGGAATATGAAAAACAGTGACGTGGCACGTTTTACCTCGAGCTATTCTGTAAATTAGTTTAAAATGAAGGGTTCCATTTTATTCCTATTGAGGACCTATTGCCGGCAGAGTATCTGTCAAGCAGAGAGAAATGCATCGATGACACTTTGACAGCTTTCAGTTTCAAGCATTTGATCTATCTTCTGTCAGCTGTGCAGCAGCGCGTTCACACTGGGCGGTGCGACCTGAAAACACCTTGACACCAGAGTGTAGCAGCATTGTAGGAGCCCAGAGAAAGTAGAGCTTCCAGCCTACTTTTTTTCATCGCATGTTGATTATTGCCCTGCATGGCCTTCAACCAATGCTCTTTTGTAAAGCTCTCCCTTGGAGGTCGCTTTGGATAAAAGCGTATGTTATGATTATGAATGAATAAATGTCAGTATAAATCAATATAAAATGCGTAGGAGAACATTTGTTTAAATATGTATATTGCATGTCGATCAAATAGATTGGGATATTAATGGGAAACAGAGGCATGAACTTAAATTCAGCATTGACGTTAGCTCAAACCCACTCTGCCTCCCTGTGTGTCTGTGAAAGGACACTTCCCCTTCTGGCGCTGTTGACTGTGAGGAAAATAATAATCAGTCAAAACTCGGAAAAGCTACATCTTTGCTTCACGGTTCTCATCCATCATAACAAGATGAGTGAGCGAAATGAATCCACTAATCTCCGTAAAGCAGCGAGGATTGGAGCCCCACTCTGCACTGGTGCTGGAAACTCCTTTGTTGCCTATCCAACGCTCGAGCTTCACTGGCTGCAGGTACTTGTTATGGTCTTTCCCACGCACGCGCAGGCACATGCGCGCGCTCACCCACAGTAGCTATTTGGACACGCGCACAACCTTCCGCCCACCATAATCCTACCGTCTGCTGTTATTGGATGATTATATTGTGTGCCCTCTCTCAGTTTGGGTTACAGTAAGAATGGTTGAACATGGCCATATTTATGACAGACCTCCTTTCTCTGGTCAGTACAGTCGACCCAGTACTAACATAAGTTTTTGAATGCAAAAAGAAATCCTGGGGGCAATCCTCAGTGTCGACTCCTTGGCTATGGCCTTGGTTATGGCAGGTGCTATGTATGGTGTGTGTGTTGGTGTGAGTTTGTGTGCGCGTGTGTGGGATGCTAAGGTAAGGGGGGGGGGGTTGTGAGTCGGTACGTACCTGTCACAAAATGTTGACTTCAAACTTGTTTGGGTTTTACAACACATACGTGTGTTCCCCCACCTTAACCCTTCCAGCTCTTCAGGTAGAGAACAACACAAGAGACCTGGATGTCACTGACTCCATTACCTGCTGGCAGAACAGTCCATCAAACTTGATTCCCCAGAGGCAGATGGCTTGTTGCAGTGCCAGGTTTGTTGTGCTGCTGGGTTTCAAACAGACGCTACCACCAACTGATTTACATATGGATTTGAAAAAAGTACATTAACAGAAGCACACGGCCATTTAGATCATTTATGGAACTCTTTGAAATAGAAAAAAAAGAGTGTCTGATCAAAACACCCAAATATTTACTCAACCCATTAAAGGCCAAATCACCTGAAATGATGTACTCCCATCATCATAACTGAGATTACTACATACAAAGCAAACACATACATATTTGCTCATATCATTGCAATAAAAGTAAATCAAACATAACATAACTGTCTAAATGAACACATGATTGAAAGAGGACTTCAAACAGCCAAGCCATTACTTACTTACTTACTGTCTCCTAAGCACACTTGAGGAGCAGATAATGGGAGAAAATTGACACTGGAAGAAAAAGAATCATTAAGGTCTGCAGTTCCCTATTAGCCAAGCAGGTCCATTACATGATGGGACAAACTGCATTGATCTTCAACACTCTTGATGGTTACATGGCTTAAGGGTCAGAAATAATGTTCCTAATGTTCAGACACACCTTCCATCTTTGTCTCTTTCTTCCAGAAGCTTTCTGATACATCTTTCAGGGGAGTGGGAGGGAGTCAGGTGGCTCAGCGGTTAAGGCGTTGGGCTTGTGATCGAAATGTTGCGAGTTCGATTCCCGGCTGTGGCTACATGACATTGTGTCCTTGGGCAAGGCACTTGCCTCGGGGAAAATGTCCCTGTACTTGCTGTAAGTCACTCTGGAAAAGAGTGTCTGCTAAATGACTAAATGTAAACGTAAATGTAATGTAATCTTTCATACATGCACACGCATGTACATACCTACAAAGGTAAATGTGATGATAGCACACATGTGACAGCATGTATGAAATGTGATCTCACACACAGTGATGGTTGTGACAAAATAGATCAGAATCAGAATCAGAATGGGGTTCATTCGCTATGCACGATTAACAAACATAGAATTCACTGTGGCAGAAATGAGCAAACATAGAACATATACAGTATGTGGCATACTAATAAAAAAATTAATACAAATACACTACAGATATGATACATATAAACAAATAATACAAATGATACAAATAATACAAATAATACAATAACATAGTTACAGAGTGGAATGGGTATATATAGTACGTGGGGGGGGGGTGTATATACACAGTAGTGTAAACAATGGTGCAAAAATCACAGTAGTACGTTTTTCACGTTTTTAAAGTGTTGTGTGCTAAAGTGGCAGAGTGCAGTGGGATTCTGGAAGGGGGTGTCCGGTGTTGGTGGATGTGTCATACTGAGTCCTTGGCCCTGTTGAAGAGGGCAAAAGCAGATATGCTGCAGTCTGCTCTTGTCCTTGGCAGTGGCAGCAGCGTACCAGACGGTGATGGAGGAGGTGAGGATGGACTTGATGATGGCAGTGTAGAATTGCCCCATCATTGTCTTTGGCAGGCTGAATTTCTTCAGTTGCCGCAAGAAGTACATCCTCTGCTGGGCTTTCTTTATGAGTGAGCTGATGTTCAGCTCCCACTTAAGGTCCTTGGAGAGGGTGGTGCCCAGGAAGCGAAGGGACTCCACACTGTTGACCTGGGAGTCGCGCAGTATGGTGGGGGGGAGTGGGGCTGAGTCCTTTCTAAAGTCCACAACCATCTCCACTGTCTTGAGAGCGTTGAGCTTAAGGTTGTTCTGGCTACACCAAGTCACCAGGTTGTCCACTTCCCACCTGAAGTCAGACTCGTCCCCATCAGAAATGAGCCGGATCAGGGTGGTGTCGTCCGCAAACTTCAGGAGCTTGACAGATGGGTGACTGGAGGTGCAGCTGTTTGTGTACAGGGAGAAGAGCAGGGGGGAAAGGACGCAGCCTTGAGGGGATCCGGTGCTGATGGACCGGGAGTCAGAGACTTGCGTTCCCACCTTAACGCGCTGCTTCCTGTCGGACAGGAAGTCTGTGATCCACCTGCAGGTGGGGTCGGGCACGTTCAGCTGGGAGAGCTTGTCCTGGAGCAGGGCTGGGATGATGGTGTTGAAGGCAGAGCTGAAGTCCACAAACAGGATGCTGGTGTAGGTGTTTGGAGAGTCCAGATGCTGGAGAGTGAAGTGGAGGGCCATGTTGACTGCGTCGTCCACAGACCTGTTGGCTCTGTAGGCGAACTGGAGGGGGTCTGTGATGTTTTTGAGGTGTGCCAGCACCAGGCACTCGAAGGACTTCATTACCACAGATGTCAGGGCGACGGGTCTGTAGGCATTCAGTCCTGTGTGTCTGGGCTTCTTGGGCACAGGGAGGATGGTGGAGGATTTGAAGCAGGCTGGCACGTGGCACATCTCCAGGGAGGTGTTGAAGATGTTGGTGAACACCGGAGACAGCTGGTCAGCGCAGTGCTTCAGCGTGGCAGGGGAGACAGCATCCCAACTCACTGACGAATAGCAAAGACATTCGTGATCGCTCACGTTTAGTGAGCTTTAGATACTATTATATACAGCACCATGTCATCAGAAGAAAAAAAATTGGGATTTAAAGAAGTGCTCTAAAACGATTATAAAAAGAAGAGAAAGAGAATAAAATAGCATGCACAAATGTACCCAGTGTAACCACAGCAACCACCATGCCTGAAAGAGAGAGGTGTGTGGTGAGAAGTGGGAGTAGATTAAGGGTAAATCTAAAAGTACACACAGAAGAGGCCAAAGTAAATGCACACGTTTGATTTCCAATGATGCAGGAGAATTTGAGACCACTGTTAAGAGTTGCGCAATTGGTTGACGTTTGTTGACATGATCGACTCTGGTTTCCATGGTTTCCTGTTATTTTGTAGAGATAATCATGATTGTCCTACTTTTGTCTAGTACATAAACTCCAATAATAAACTGCTTGTTTCAAAAGCTCTGGTTGTCTGTTGTGTTGGCTCTGAGATGTACAGTGGCTCCATCTGCTTCTCAGTGTGACTAAGGTCGTCTGTGACTCTAAAGTGACACACATACACACACACACTCCTTTCCTTTCACACATACACACACACACACAGTGGCAGACTGGCATATGTTCAAACAGACAGAGAAGAATTTTATAAGAAAATATTTTTTGGGCTCTTGTTACCATGGTCAACCGTCCACCAAGCTTGTATTCATGTTGTAAGAGCTGAAATGTTGTGTCCTTGGGCAATGCACTTCACCCTACTTGCCTCAGGGAAAATGTCCCTGTACTTACTGTAAGTCGCTTTGGATAAAAGTGTCTGCTAAATGAATACATTTAAATGTAAATGTAAATTAATTATTATGTATTGTGTGTGAAGGAGGAGTACCATAGTTATGATTAGTAATTCAAAACAATGTGTCAACACCATCCAAATGGGATCCATAGCAAATATTAAGATATTTTTAGCAAAGTCATCGTCACAGTGCAGCCTATGAGAGTGACATCATCCTAGTCACATGACTCCCCCCTGAAGAGAGATCAAAAGTATCAAATCCCTGCACATGTTGATGATGTGTCATGCGATGATTGGTCAACTGGCTTGTTTTCTGAATGGCTGGTTAGATAGACAGACAGGGAAACATGCATGGACACGCTGATGGACGAGACAATGGAACAATAGCAAGGTAACTGATTAACAGGTAAAGGCACATCGACTCAGCACTTTCAACCCTCAGAAAGCGAAAGGAGTGTAGATTTATGTGGCCATGAAGTAACTGTTATGGAGAGTGACAGGCTAACTGATTATTGGGTCTTATAGCCTCCAGGAGTTGTCAAATCAAAGATCAAAGAACATAGCCCATGCACTAGCTTGTGGAGCTAAAGGCTGTTCATGTGTTTAATGCTTGGCTGTGTATCATACATATATTATTGGCAGGCACATTTTCAGGTTTCTACTTGCTACTACAGTAATTCACTTTTAGGATACTCTGAAGACATGCTGATGTAATGTCATGATTTATATAAGAGGCTGACACATTCCTAGCATGCTTATCTTGACTATCATAAATGTTTGATGGAATATGGTCTGTAGCTACATGATATGGCTAGATGATGTTCTGGTAAAAGAAATAAGAAGAATAAGAACAAAAAATTACTTCCAGGAAATGCAAAGTTTTGCTTATTAGATATTTAGACAGAACATAAAGCTGAATTTCCTTTAAACTAATTTGATCATTTTGTCAATCCCTGGTCTTTTACTTTACTTGCAAAATGTATATTTTCTGATAACCACCCATCTTATTTTTGCAGTAATCTATTAAGAAACATAATTTATTTCACTTCACCCAATATCATATTTTCTCCTTCAAGGACATTTGTTCATACTTTGCATCTTTGCAATCATTTGATGACAATGTGCATAGTCAAGTCTGCTTTACTGTCTCATTCTGAATTCAAATCAAAGATATATGAAGATGATGCAGGCTTTATTCTTTCAAGATTTTCCTTTTACCACCTATTTCTTCATGTGTCCCAGACTCACATATGTTTTTACACATCAATCCCAACATCTGAGAAATCAGTGTATTTATAGATTGACCCAAATTAAAAAACACTCTTAAACAGCCTCTTTATATTCAAGTAAGGTTTTTCCACAGCATTGAAATGATATGCATGGGTTTTTCCTCAAAGTATTTTATTCATTGGAGGAACAGAACCTCTTACATGTTGACACTTAAAACCGGTAAATCTGTCAAGAAATATGTCAATAAACCCAAGGCTCAACAGAAAAATACCTAACAGAATTGAATTCTTAAAAATGAATATTACACTAGTATATTTGGTGGAAAATGTTGATGTTCTCCTGCAGCATTTGATAAACGTTATGCCTACATTTTATCTCATGGAACCAAAAAGGGGAATATTTCACTGTGTTTCTCTGACTAATATTACATTTATGGAGTTTTTAAACATGGCATTTCTTTTTAAGTGAAATTTGAAAAAAAATATTTACTTTGGCTGAAAAACACAGGCTACTTGAAGCCAGGTGACGTCAAAGACAACTATTCACCAGACATCCAAACTGAAAGAGGTTTATTGATATGGATATTCCCTGAAATTATCCTCTTTGTCTAACAGCACCGTGATTTCATTAGATAGCAATTACGAAACAAGAGAACTTCTGAAATAATTGCCCTCAATTATAACCTGGGCTGGATCCATTACCATCTCTGTTGTTTGATAACTGACAAGAGGGCTGTAAACCATCAAATAGATATGGGTGGAACAATCAGAAGGATAATGATACCTAGTAGCAAACTGCATAGGACTGTATGATTGCTATTGTAAACGCAACCCCCCAAATATCCTGTATGCATTCGCACACAATAACACCTAGCAGGACAGTTCATTCACAGTTGAGAGGTGTGTGTCTGACAAGGGAGTCAGATGGCTCAGCTGGTTAAGGCGTTGACCTCGTGATCGGAAGGTTGTTAGTTTGAACTCCGGCTGTGGCTGTGTGATGTTGTGTCAATGGGCAAGGCACTTCACCCTGCTCCCCTCAGGAAGCATGTCCCAGTAAGTTGCTTTGGATAAAAGTCTGCTAGATAAGGTTTTATTTCTTTATACAGCTCAGAAGGCATTGAGAAGGCAAACTAGTTGGTAATAAGACCCAAAGAGAGGTTGTTGGGGTCAATTGGAAGATAAATCTCTCTTGTTGACAACTGTTGACTGGGTCATTCTACCATATGTTAATGATGTATACTGTATGTATCATACTGAGATGGAGCTATGAGATGGAACCCTTACATACAGGCACTAGGTATAACAAAGGAAAGTCCAAAGTGTTTACTCTCACCGTGACTCAATGACAAATTGAGCCAACCTCCTTACATGTCATTCATGAGGTGATACAAGGACAATCACAGAGATTAGAAATGCACCGTCGTTTCTATTTTATTTGACTGATTAAGTTCAGAAAGTCAAGAGACAAGCTTCCTTTCAAGAGCACGCTTAACTTAACTTGTTCTATTGAATGAATGTTTTTTAACACTGAATGTTTGAGGTTTTTTGTATGAGTGTCAGTTGAAGGCCAGGTGTCTTTGTTCTGGTACCATGGCAACACATGTCTGTGTCTGTTGAGAGATACTAGAGAGCAGGCCTGTCACAAGTTACTGGATTCTTCAATCAGATTAGAAGATTCAGGTCTGGTTAAAAATGTATTGTCAATTAAATCATGATATACGGTGCAGTTTATGCATGGACTCACGTTACATAAATTCGGGTCCCATCAAACGTTCAAACAGAAAAGCCTGTGCATGTTGAGTCTGACTATATACAGCATTATATCTTTATGTGAAACAGCACTGCCCTCTGCTGCTCATCTCTCGAACTGCAGTTCATGTGTCTTGTGCCCAATTGCTAATAAACCTATTAACATGTATTTTACTTATAATGTCTGGTTCAAAGTAAAGGTTTGAACTGCCCCTTCCATAGCACAGAGTTTAGCATTTCAGCGGTTCAAATTCAGTCTTCATCAACCCGAATAATGTATATCTTACACGCTAGATAATTTCCCCATGCAATTACTTTATGATGCTAGATGCTATAACTACATATTTATTAAATGCTATGCATTTTTACACGTAGAAATTATTTTAAATAATATTTTTCATGTAGCATACATTATTAATCAATCAATACACCTGCATAAATATGCCTGCATCTTATCATGTTCACATGAACTTTGATGTTAAACAGGTCAATATTTTGATTTGATCAATATAAAAAAATGTATTCTACATTTTTCAAATTATTAAAAGTTGTTTGATAATCAAATCCCTACTTGCATTACTACCGTAGTAGTCTTAATTATAGCAAAATTGAGTGCAGTTATCAATCTCAACAGACATCTCACAGACTTGCCCTTGTTTTGAGTGACGACGGATTAATACAGTGAATTGTGCCATAAAAAATGAAGGTCACAATAACGACACAGCCGGTAATGTTTCAGACTTTATTATTTCAGAAAAAAAACATGCTGTAGAGTATCATATTCATCAGGATGTATCTTTATCCTCCACTTCGTAGATTAGGACATGTTTTTGTCTGTTATCTCCCTCCATGAGCCACACACACTTCACCATCTGCCTTCCCTCTAATCACTTTACCTGATAAACCACAGATAAGTCTGTTGTTAATTAATAAAAGTCTTCTCGTGAAAGCAAAAAAAGAAAAGTACAGCAAACAACATCACCTTTTCACACCTTTGAAAAGCACAGCAAGATAAAGTGTTTATTTTATTCCTGGTCTACACCTGTTTTCTTCATGCTTTATGCTTTATTAACACATTTCTCACCCTTCACTAAATTTCACAGGTTTAACACATATATCCCACACCCAAGGCGATTACATTCCTTTAATAAACAACTGTCCTCCCAACCATTATCAGGATGAAGTTCGTTGAACTGTTTCCCCCCTGTTGACCCAGCCAAAGGGAAACTTACATGAGACAACATGAAAGCAAGCCAAGTTATTTACTATTATTCTCTGTGAAACAGTTGTGAAATAACTGCCAAACCCTCGCCTCATAACTGCGAGGAGTCATGAGCGAACACGTTAACGATTAACACCGATATTGTGTAAGATGGACGTGAGCTGTCTCACATTAGAGTGGTGTGATGTTTGTGATGCCACAGGTAGGAAGGTCTAATCAGTGTTGCTCCTGGTGACATCCAGGTAGGTTAGAAGGAGAGAAGGTTTGCACACTGACTTATTTACAAGAACACGATGTGCAGACGTGTAGTCAACATGGTGACTCCGACTGTCAGACATTTAAGGTCACTCAGGCCCACAAGTTTCTGATTGGCTGAACAAGTACTTCCTCAGGCCTTTATTTATGTTTGTTCCAAATATACAGACTTCCACCAACGTTTTTTACATTTGAACTCTCTTTGAGGACATTACATTTTTTGGTTGTATTGTAAATGTACATCCAAAGGTACTGACAACACTAACTTGACTATGGGAGGAAGATTTCAGTTCAAGCAGACCATGCAAGCAAGCTTTGTTGATTTTAAAAAAAGCAGTTATCAGTCTTGATAGCCTAAATGGCTATAAATAACAGCATTCTAACACTCAGCACACAGAGTCCTGTCTGCAATAACTCAATGACCAGACCTAGCTCAAAGGCGAGTGAATGGAGAGAAATGACAGAGAATCTTTTCCTTTTTTTTCCTTCTGACCTTTTCCTGAAGTCCCCAACAGTAAAACTGCCATTTAGTCCTTTACAATTGTATCTGATTCTGGGCTAGAATGCTGCTGTTACCGAATGCCAAGTGTGGAACTGCGTCCGTCTGCAGTGGGGCTAGGAGGAGTTCTGTTCTGCTCTTTTGGAGAATGGTTGTGGAGAACAAAAGGGGGGAGGTTTAGTCCCTGTGCCACGCCCTCAAGCTGAGGAGCTGCAGCCTGGTTGGTGAGTCTTTGTTCATGTGGGTGACAACCCTCCTCACCCTCCTCACCCTCCTCACCCTCCTCACCCTCCTCACCCTCCTCACCCTCCGCACCCTCCTCACTCTCCGCACCCTCCTCACCCTCCTCACCCTCCGCACCCTCCTCACCCTCCTCACCCTCCGCACCCTCCTCACTCTCCGCACCCTCCTCATCCTCCGCACCCTCCTCACTCTCCTCACCCTCCTCACCCTCCTCATCCTCCGCACCCTCCTCACTCTCCTCACCCTCCTCACCCTCCGCACCCTCCTCACCCTCCTCACCCTCCTCACCCTCCGCACCCTCCTCACTCTCCTCACCCTCCTCACCCTCCGCACCCTCCTCACCCTCCTCACTCTCCGCACCCTCCTCATCCTCCGCACCCTCCTCACCCTCCTCATCCTCCTCACCCTCTTCACCCTCCTTACCCTCCTCACCCTCCTCACCCTCCGCACCCTCCTCACTCTCCGCACCCTCCGCACCCTCCTCACCCCCCACAGTCCTCGCAACACTTTTCATCTCACAGGGCTCCATCAGAGAGGACCAATGAGAGACGTGAGGGGAGACGGGAGGGGTGTGTAGAGGTGGTGTGAAGGAGGTGGAGGAGGGGGGGTGGAGAGGAGGAACCACAAGGGGCTGTGAAATGATTGAGGGATTTGGGATTTCTGATTCTGGGGGATTTTTACAAGGGAAAAAAAGGAGAAGAGCAAGTACCTTAATAATAACAGTATGTCTTCATAAGACAATGCACATTACCTCTTTATTTCAAATTCATAGTATTACAGTATTGCAGATAATACCAAGTACAGTATCTACAGAAACAGTGTTCAACCACAAAATACTGCCTAGTCTATGTTTTTTTTAAATCTATAGAATAGATTTTATTTACACCATGACACTGATCCACAGAAATGCACAGCAATGAACTGCTAAATGCAATCTTGGTTGCATGGGTTGGGAAAAAAACTGCCAGTGAAGCTTAACCCTTCATAAAGTCTTCATCTCTTTTCTGAGAAGATTAATTATGATGTCCCCATTCGTTATTTTGAACAGGGTAGAGGGGAGAAAATCGTCAAACGCTACAGTTTGATAGATCAATTCACCGAGTTCTCTGTGTTCACATGGAGGGTTCTCAGCACAGTCTAACAGCATAATCTATGGTGTGCTTGATCTGGTATTCATTTGAAGTGTCGTAACATCCTACTTTATCTGGTGCTGATGCAGAAGCAACCCTGACATATTCAGTGTACGATGCTTGGCATCAGCTAGTGATCAGCTAGCATGATTTCATCTTGTTAATGTCAGTTCCTTACACCCATATTACTGATAGCTGGCGATGTGATTTAGTTGTTTCTAGTTTCAACCTGGTTCAAGTTTGTTAGTCTTGTTTGATCATTATGTTGTATTCTGCCATCCACATCCCCCATGCTGACACGGGCACAAACAGTTATAAGCTCTTGTCCTCTAACAGCAGGATTTCCTGAGTAACACAAAGAATAGAAGAGGTGTTCATTTGGGAGTAAACAAAAATGCACTGTTTGCCTCTGACGGGAGTTTAAACATACTCAGCTTGTCTACAGGGAGAGAAGAATGACTTTGATGGGCAAACAGCAGCTAGAGCTTTGACTTTATATTTGTCCTCTTTTTCTTCTGGCCTCAGTGTTTCGTCCCTTTGGAAAATGATATAAGGTTGCCTGTTTATCTGCTTCAACCACATTGCCTGAAGAAAATTAGGATAAGGTACCTGTTAAAGATAATGTCACAGACAATGTGACTGATGAAAACATTTACAGCGTGTGTGTAAAGGGGCATTGGGTCTGTAGGCCCCAAACATAGCTGAGGTGCCCCCCAGGGGAGGAAAGAGATGGGAGGAGGAAAAATATAAACATTTCCATTTACGAAAGAGAAGACTGGTGTCTTTTTAACAAAATTCATATCCTGTATGTGTAAGACATGCAATATTTGTTACCAACATAACCCCTTTTAGTGAAGAGAGATAAGGGACATATTCAAACTTTTCAAACCCCCAAAATACTTTCATGCTTGATTTATTTGGTACACCAATTGTAAAGGGGCTCCCCTGAAATCTCCAACGTATTTATTTGACCATGCACTTATTAAACAGTCAGAAAGTGATTATATTTCTTTCAAAAGCAAATCTAAAGTTGACCCAGTTTTTTTGCCAAGCCTTTACAAATACACTAAAAGATGTCTTAAATGCTACACAAATAGTCTAGACAGTGACAAATTATTTACTTTATCTGACCTTGCCATAAATTTTGTGAGAAATACTCGGGGGGAAAAGTATTTGCTTATAATAAACCATTACTCTCATATTTCTCTATTTTTATGTTTGGGATTCATGATATGTTTGTGGAAATTAATCTGAATCTAATTGTACTGTTAAATTCATTAGAAAGGTTCAGCATTTTCAACATGCCATCTTTCCATAAATGATCTGTTGTTTCTTTCCAACCATAGCAAGGCATATTCTAGTCACACAAAGAAATACAAAACATTCTAAGAGGAACTTTTATAGTTAGCTAAAAATGTAGACCCAGAATGTAAATCCCTCAACTCTTCCCTGCAGTGCAAATTATCCTCTTTCACAATAAAACACAACATGCTGTTTTACCCTGAGACGTTTGCAGCGAAAACAATTACTTCAAAAACAATTTTAATTTAACTTAATTGAAACAAAATCCTATGTGATTCATGTGCCTTCTTATGTGTTCTTTTGCTGTAGGTCAAGTTGCAACACTTAATTTTGGTTGCCAATTTGCAAGAAAAGGTTAGTTCACCCACGGTATTACGTTCAAGTGCCTGGAGCTAATGTTGAATAAACTGCCTATATTTTCCAACTCACATTTAGATTACTGTTAATCCCTTGGCTAAACAACTCAATATAATCCAATCAATTCTTTTTTGCTTTGCTGATAAACTTTGCATAAACTTGCCTGTGTGATCATGAATTTAAATTGCACAGGGCAATTTTAATTTGAATGTGTGATGAATATTGCATGTTAATAAAACTGCATGTGTGTATGATTACATGTTGCCAGTCACACAGTACGTGGTTAGGCCAAGACAGCTGAGAGAAAATGAGTGGAAAGAAAGATTATTCATCAGAAACAGTATGAGGACAATGGAGAATTTTTTCTATTAGTAGGTTCAAAAGTGGGCACAAACTACAGTCAACACTTGCAACATGGTGGAAGGGTATGTAAGTCTCACAAAATGAACAATGTTGTTTGAGAGTTTGAAGTTATCCAACCAAAACTACCCCACCCTCTCCCTTCTAAACCTCTCCCCTAAAACACATGAGTGTGCTGCCTGACTACTGCAATGAGTGTGTGCAGAAGGTAGACAGACAAAGTAACCTGTCCAATCAGTGAAATCTTCCTGAATGCCATCCAATCCTTGCATTCAGTCCAAATGCAATGCTCGGTTGTACTGGGTAAGTCACAGGTATCAGATTTCTATTATTTGACAGTCAGTGCTTATGATTTATTGATTGCAATCAGGATGTGAATTACATTTCAGCAAATTCGACACAAAGTGCCTCTCAAAAACATCATCCTAGATGTTAGTCTGAGAACCAGATGAATCTGCCTGCTCATGTTTTTTTGCTGTTGCTTCAGCTGAAACATCTGGTAACTCTCCCACTGAGTCAGGTTTCCATCCAGCCTGGCCAGTCCTGGTTTATTACAGCAGTTTATTTAACGAGGCAGGTTTGATATGATGACTGTATGAGTAGCATATTGAGGCTTTTTCAGTCATAACAAGGATTAGAAATGATCCCTTATTCCCCTAATGGGGAAATTTCAGAGGCGCACACATTTATTCAATGCATTGGCTGGGATTCGAACCCCCACCGGGAATGAAACCCAGGCTTTCTGCACATGTATAGGCAAGAATCCTACCACTGAACCACTGGTGCAGCCATTACGTTTACGTTTCATTGGTCTGATTGGTTGGATCTTTTGAATTATTTCCAGACATTTTTGGTCTGCAACTTTTGATAACAGAAATCAAAAATGAACTGAGAGTTTCCAGAAACTTCTGTGAATTGGTCTAGTGATCCCAGGCTAACTTGTTAGTTAATCTACTGGGTCCAGTCTTAAACTAAGTACAATGTAGATCATCCAGAGAATATGTTTCTTCATTCCAAACTAGACATTATCTGTGTCTGGGGAACCCAGTTATTTTTGTGTTTGTCTCCTAGAGTGGACATTGGATCACAGTGGTGCGTTGAGAAATGGTTGCAAAACATATTTCCTGTTGTTCTTTGTATATCAGTCCTTGAAATACTAGGGCATTCGGGCAACGACCCCTTCTGCTGTTGACATTATCTCAGGAGCTTTAAGTAACCGTGGTGACAACTGGCACTCCCCTTACACTCCCTCCATAATATGACCTATGATCATATTTATGATGTATACATAGACAATGTTTATATGAAGCCAAATATTGAAATTATGCACAAATAAAGCATACAGTGTCCTATCTTTGACACAAAAAAGTAGTTCATATGTTCAAAAGTTATTGATATGACATGTTATGTGACTTGAGTCACATCTGCAATAATACACCCTCTCATGCATAGGCCATCGTGCGAGACAGCATGTCTGCATAAACCCAGGCAGCAGGCTCGTGTGTCTGTCCGGCGCGCGGGGGCGTGGGGTGGCGCTCGCGTCATATCGCCCGCCTCGTTCTGATTGGCTGACGCAGCTCACCCGACACAGCTGTGATTGTTTTCTGCAGAGGAAGCTCGTGTCTGGAATGAGGTCTGCGGGACAGCGATGAAATAGCAGCCTTATTAATGCTTACCAGTCGTACGACGATGTGACTAAACATCGTGAGATTTATAGGGCACAGAAGAACTCACTGCATAGAATAAGCAGGGGCGACCATCAGTGAAGAAATCGACCAAGGTAAAAAAAAAAAAAAAACTCCAGAAAACATCTAACTTAATGTAATATCATCAAGTTAAAATGTTAGTGGTGAATCTGCTTGACGAAACAGATTGTCTTTACTTTGATATGGCCAATTATTTCGACTACGCCTGTCTGTTACGTGTTTAGGAATCTTACATCTTTTGTACGTCCTTCTAACGTTGCTGCCAGTATTGTACAGCTCAGGATTTGCTGATCTACAATGTAGTTTAAACTGATGCCACGTTTTCTTTTTCTAAAGTGCCAAATGCCCAGACTAGAAGACCACTGTTGGAGCTGCTCCTGTGCATCAAGACTAGAATCTACCAAGAATTTATCCGGAGCAAACTGGGTCGCATCAAAAGCAGAAGAAATGATGTCCATCATAACCACCGTGCTCAGCAATGCCTACGGCTCTCTGCATAACGTCAGAACAAGCAACTTAATCAGGCGAGGTCTGGTCTTGTTCACCGTTGGAGTATTTCTTGCATTGGTGTTGAACTTGCTGCAAGTGCAAAGAAACGTGACTTTATTTCCAGAAGAGGTGATGACAACTTTATTCTCATCAGCCTGGTGGATTCCTCCTTGCTGTGGGACAGCGGCTGGTAAGTAGCCCATAACACCACATGGCACCATTATTGAATCATTTATATTGATTTGGTTTGTATAAGAATGAATGAGCTGGATGATCATAACAAGTTTTCTTATTTATTTGCTCTGTGGAATGTCTGGGAGAGGAGGGGGGGGATGGGCGCGAGCAGGCACTTCCTAGATATGGTATCTGTTTCTGTTTGTGTTCATTAACTCTATCATACTGATTATCTGAACACAAGTCATCGGTTATGTTTGTTGTTATCGGTTATGTAAGTGTTCTCTCAGGCCATATTGATGTGTGTGTTTTGTCTGGAAAGGTACAGTAGTGTTTCCATGAGTGTTTCATTAGTCAGCCAATAGGCTTCCATAGAAACAGCCGGATATGGTGATCTGTGCTGCTCTGTGATTGGCTGTTCTCATAACGGGTGAGCTGTGCTGGCCAATCATGCTGCAGCTTGCGTCTATGGCATCTGAGCGACTATGCAGAGCCCACTTTATGCCTTTAAAAAACGGGTTAAAAATAATAATTTAAAGTATTTTGTGGGATATATATTTAACATTACATTCGTGTTATTTCCCAATCAAAAGTGAGGTGAACTAATTTGGTTTGTCGAACTGTTTTTTCCTTGCGATGTTTTGATTTAGCTGCCTACTTTTGTGAACAAGATATGTATTAGTTTTTTTTCTGTTAGAGGAGATTCCTTGGGAGTTTTTGTGACTTCACTTGAACATTTACAAACACTTAAGGCAAAATACAATAAAATATAGGGTTCGTATGAGTTCTGTTCCATCATGTGATGTGTTTTCCCCTCGGGGCAGACCTGTGACGTAGTCTGTAGACACAGCCCTCACGGCTTGTGATTGGCTGCTGCCTGAAACATGCCACTGCTCAGAAAGAGAAACAAGGAAGTCATGTGCTGGACAACCCCTCCCTCACATAGTAATGCTCTCATCTACAAAGGCTAAATATCAAACTATTTAAGAGATTAAATGAAAACAGTTAGAAAATATTATATATATTTTTAAAGAAGGTTGAATGTGAATGCCCAACCAGTGCCATAAGTTATGGTATCTTAGTTAGGACACATAACTATTTTGTTCATTTATTTAAAGCTTATTTTTAAAGTCTTTATTTCCTCTTCTTCTTTCCCTTCCCCAGCTGTTGTTGGTCTGCTGTATCCCTGCATAGACAGCCATCTTGGAGAGCCTCACAAGTTCAAGAGGGAGTGGGCCAGTGTCATGAGATGCATCGCAGTGTTTGTGGGCATCAACCACGCCAGTGCTGTATCCTAACCTTCCACCAAGTGGACATGCTTATGTTCCACACACTCACCTTGTTTCCCACACTCACCTGGTTCCACATACTCTCCTGGTTCCACACACTCTCCTGGTTCCACACACGCACCTGGTTCCACACACGCACCTGGTTCCACATACTCTCCTGTCTCCTGTTGTTTGGTCACAGCCCAGTATCAGTAGGTTTCCTGACATGTAGCATGTCCTTTCTCAAGATGCCCAAGCCTAGTGGCCATGTGACCTAAACCAAGTTTACAAAGTCTAGTATAGAACTTGGGTTGATGTATTTCATCTCAGTAATGTTCCCTGAATCAGCTCTGTGATTATGACAAACAAACGATCGACTCATGGCCATACTAGATTTGTCTGTGTCCCTTAACTGACGGTCATCGCAGAAACTCGACTTTGCCAATAACGTGCAGCTGTCTCTGACCCTTGCTGCCCTGTCCCTGGGCCTCTGGTGGACGTTTGACCGCTCGAGGAGTGGCTTTGGTCTGGGAATCACCACCGCCTTCCTGGCCACAGTCATCACACAGCTGCTGGTCTACAATGGGGTGTATCAGTAAGTCAGCAGAATATCTTCTCTTTATTTTGTTCTCTCCTTTCTCCATTAAAGTGCTGGTGTGGTCAATGTTACATACATGTGTGCGCTGTATGTTCACAAGGATGTACAGATACCTACTATAACATTTGCAATAAAACATGGGTGTCTGCCTAATCACCTGCTAGCTACATGACAGATGTAGCCCCCCCCCTAGTCCCATGTGTCTGAGGTCCTAATTATCAGACCCCCTACCTGCCTGAGTGACACATCTTCAAAAACATCCTGCCAAGAAGCAGCGCTCTGTTCCTCCATAGAGGGGCTGGCAGAGCACTGTTCAAAAGGCTGCTGCTCTTTATGTTGACTGAAGGAGTGTAGGGAGGCAGAAGGAATAAAGACACACACTCACACACATCAAGGCACACACACATCAACGCACGAGCAAAGATCAGTCTTTTAAAAAGTTCCCATGCTTTCTGTAAGGGTGGTTTTGCAGGTATCTCATTTGAAAGGATGTTTGACTATTGGAACAGGCACATCTAACTGAGACTGCTGATGCATGTTTGTTCTGATCTCACAGGTACACTTCCCCTGACTTCCTGTATGTTCGCTCCTGGCTTCCCTGTATTTTCTTCTCCGGGGGAGTGACTGTTGGGAACATTGGGCGGCAGCTGGCAATGGTAAGACCTGAAACCATCACTTAATGGACAACTCCATCTTGTGTCAGTAGTACGAATCAAAGTTCATGTACAGCAAATGTAACCTTACAGGAGGGAGAAATTAAGGGTGTGTTAAACAGTTTAGTTAACGTTCTGCCAGGAAGCCAAGTCTTAATAGTTCAAAACACAACACTCCTCTTCCTTTCTCTTTCTTCTTTCGTTTTTGTTTCTTTATTTGAAGCTGCCTTACGTTTTATATAAACTTAATTGAGAACACGCCTCAGTGTCTTTTAAAGTTCCTGTCTGAATCCCACCAGTCCTTCCTTTGGACTCCAGGAGAGCGTGAAAGAAGATTAGTTGTGTTGTTTTCCTCAAACTGGCGAGGACCGTGAGCCAGTCACTTGAGCTGACCAGAGTGTTGCCTGTTGTTGTTGTTTGTGAAGAGGTTTGAAACTCTGGCACAAGTCCTTGTTTGCCTTGTTTGAGTAAATACCTCCTTTTTCTCCCTCCCCAACCCATTCTTTCTGCATTCTGTGTGAGGGATTAAGAGGTGGTTACATGTTACCAAAGTGTGGTTGTCCTTTCAGTTCAGCGTCAGCGATTTCTTGGATAGTTGCTCGCCTAGTGACTTTGAAGTTAAACATTTAAAGAGGATCTTTCAGCCTTTCCTCATAGGTCAGTTGAGGAGGCGTTGGCCCTGTGACTGGACAGGCATGGACAGAAATGGAACGGAAGGATCCCACTTCTTCTTTTCTGAAGGCAGAACCATGAGTGGGTGGGGGGGTGGGGGGGGGGGGGGGAGGGAGGGGCGGGGAGATGTAGTCTGATAATCAGGACTATTATGAGAGCGGTCTCCTGATGAACAGGCCTACTGTCTGTCATCAATTGTACTGCTGTAAAGCAGTAAGGATGTCATTCATTAGCATCACGATCTTCCTCTGTCCTTTTCCAGGGCGGCGGTGAGAAGCCCCACATGGACTGACGAGGCCCAGCGGAACGGTGGAACACCAAGAACATGCAGACTGTCTGGAGGAAGAGACAATATGACATCAAACGAGAACCAACGTCAGTGTTGAACCGCTTCACTACAAACACACGTTAACACTGTCCAGAAAACCTCCCAAGTGACTCTGATGTGCCATGACTTCTGGACTCTCTTGTGGCCAAAAGATGTTCTCCCGCCAGTCCTCTGCAAAGCATTAGCCATCACCCCCTGCCTCCCTCCTCTTATGACAGCAGGCAGGGATGGGCTGGCTCTCCTCAGTCATTTGAACTTTTGAAGTGAATCGTTGGAATGGTTTCAGTTTTACAGTGTGAGAGTGAGCCATGTAGCTTTTCTTTTTTTGCATGGTAAGAGTGTGTGTGTGTGTGTGTGTGTGTGTGTGTGTGTGTGTGTGTGTGTGTGTGTGTGTGTGTGTGTGTGTGTGTGTGTGTGTGTGTGTGTGTGTGTGTGGTGTGTGTGGTGTGTGTGGTGTGTGTGGTGTGTGTGGTGTGTGTGGTGTGTGTGGTGTGTGTGGTGTGTGTGCGCGCGCATTCATGCATGCGTGTGTGTGCGTCTGTCTTAACTGATAAAGGTAAGAAACATAGTGGTGCTACATGTTGGCTTTTTGTTGTTGTTGTTTTTTTTGCCTGGATTTTAAAGCAATCATATAAGAAGGGAAAAAAGCGGTGAGCAAAAATATAAAGGAAGTGTTTGTATATAAGGTGGATGAAGACTGAAAGGCAGAATAGGAGTTTTGTATGTTCCCATTTGTAATGAACCAAAATAAGTATTTATTTATTGAGATTGAGCCGACACACGTGACCCCAAACCAAATACACAAGTCATCACGGATAATGGAAACATGTTTTCAATGTATCTGAATATTCTGCCCTGAAGATATTGGTCCTTCAGCCACATGCCAGTGAAATCTAATAGACTGTAGTCCCCCAGCAGTGAAATCCTTCATTTCAAAATACATTCACGTAAAAGTGTACTTAATTATTGACATGGATTTTTATCCACACCCCCCCCACACACACACACACATGCACAGCCCAACAAGTGATTGTTAGGGTTTAGGGCAAAATCAAGCAAAACCATACTTTTTCATGGCATGTTTAAAAGGATAAGGATATTGGGAACATGCACCCTTCGAAGGAGACAGGATGGGATATTTTTACTTCAACCTCAAAGATTTGCAATCTGTGATTGCCTTTGTATTATAGAAATAAGTGCGTTTGTCACAATTTTAGTTTTACTACTTGTATATGTTTAATTATGTATTCTCACAAGTATAATTGCTTTCCCTATATAATCAGACAGGCTTTACGGTAGATATCCGGTTTGGGGTTCTGTAGAGGAATAAAGTGCAATCCGATCTATACAAGAACTGACTATTTTTCTTATTTATTTCTGGCTATGGTTAGAGATAGTGTCATGGAACCATCATGCAGTGAGTCTATTTGAAATGAGCAATAACATCAATGTATTTCATCAGCAGATTATTTGCCTTTCAAAACTTTACACCAATGACTATTCTCTTTAGAGGGACAACACAAAAAAAACGTGTCAAACTGTCAATCCTTATGTAGCTAGAAACATGAATAAGTGGTTATAAAGGATATTTTAGCTGTCCACATGAACTGTCAGATCGGGTAACTATTCTTGGGATGTGGAGGATTTCAGATGTGCTAAAAACATGAGAAAACGTTTCTCAAAGATGGTGGAGCATCTTATCTTCTCAGTGTGTCAAGAAGTGTGTGTATATTTCAACTGTGTATTATTTTTACAACCTTAAAGTGGAAATAAAATGACTGAAAACACACTTTGTGTCATCTTAACATCCACTTATGACATGTATTAAATCCCAGGTCCTCGTGTCAGGTTAAGAACAGGCCTATTCAGAAAACAGGAACACATTTGAATCAACCATCTATTCTCATGCGTCTAAATTTAAGTGTTGTGCAATGACACTCTGTCACACTCTGTTCTAAGAACAGATTTAAGAAAGGCTAGAATGTGTTTGTGAAATGTATTCTATAAGTGATAAGATTTGAGTTGAAATTTGTCATCATACCAAAGGTAATAGGGCAAATGTAGGGTGTTTAATAGAAGATTATTTTGCTAAGGAGGATTGGAAGCTAATTGAAAAGGAAGTATTGGCTTCTAACCATGGTGGGATAAGATAAGCACAGTGGTTCACAGGACTCAAACTAATACGAGACTGATAAATACGTGCTTACATTTCTAATTTTGCTGCCATGTCATTTAGAAATAGCCAGATCGCTTGTTAGTCATGAGCTGGCAAATTTGTGGTCATATTGCAATCATAAGAGAATAAACAATTAACAAACAGGCCTTTAATAACTCGCAGCAGCACTGTTGGAGCACAGCTAGCTGGCTTGGATGTTGTTGTGTCTGGCAGGAGAGGGAGATGAATCGAGGGGAGGGGTGGGGGCAGGGGGGGGGTCTCCTTTGTCTTGAAGCTCTCTGTCAGCCTCCAATCCCATTATACTGTCCTTCACTCCCACTGTCAACCCCTTCGCCTGAAACTGCCCCCCTGCTTGTTACTCAGACACTATCATCGCCCCCCGCCCCCCCCCCCCCCCCCCCCCCATACCTCTGCCATGCAGTGCCACCCTGCTTGTCCCTATTCCGCCTCATGACACGCCTTTCTGGAGAGCAGGCTATTTTTACATAGTGGGGGACTGACAGTTAACCTTTTGCACTGAGAGAATTTCTGGGACAGCAGCCAATTTGATCTGGTTCATTTTGGTTGCGGCCTGTGTGTCTCTCTGAGAGCATCTCCCTCTCTCTCTCTCTCTCTCTCTCTCTTTCTCTGCCTCGGTTTCTCTCTCTCTCCTCCAACAGGGCATCCATCCAGCCCCACACGCTGCACCTCTCCTCTCACTATCTACACAACTCCTCCCCTGCTCGGGCTGAATAATTGGCCAGGCCTCAACCGCCTTTCATTTCCACCCAGAGCTGACTAAGGGACTCCATTAGACTGCACCTAGTCTGCCAAAATAAATATCTCTCTTACACACACACACACACACACATGTACGCACACCCGCCTCTGCTCTACATTTTGCTTGAATCCATCCTCCATTACTGCAGTCCCAGAACACTAACCCTTTCTCAGGCTCGATGACAGTGAGGAAGTGTATCGAACCTCCTTCCACCTCAGGTGACCGGGGGGTGAGCATGTGTGTGAATTTGGTAGTTTGTGAAAGTGTGCCTCTGTGTGTGTGTATGTGTTTTCCCTACCACCAACCAGCCAAGCCCACTGGCCTGGCTGTTTCAGTAGTCTCACCTGGGGCTAACTCAGCAGGGATGGCCCCTGATGGGGAGGCCTGTCTGTCTGCAGCCCTGCAGGGGCCTCTGTAGAACACAGCCTGGCTGAGGGACTGCTGTCAGCCCGCCATGCACATTTAGAAACCCTCACGGGCTCTGTCACACATACTGACATGCGCCTCTGCTTTGATATGTTCGCTGTCTCTCTCTGTCGCTGTCTCTCTCCCTCTCTCTATGTCTCTCTCTCTCCCTCCCTCCCTTTCTCTCTCTCTTTCCCTCTCTCTCCCTTTCTCTCTCTCTTTCCCCCTCTCTCTCTCTTTCCCCCTCTCTCTCTCTTTCCCCCTCTCTCTCTCTTTCCCTCTCTCTCTCTCTCTCTCTCTCTCTATCTCCCTCTCTCCTTCCCTCCCTTTCTCTCTCTCTTTCCCTCTCTCCCTCTCTCTCTTTCCCTCTCTCTCTCTCAGTGTCTCTACAGCTGATAGTATCGGTCCCACTAGATAGGATGGGATCTGAGTGGCATGTTGTTATGTTTTATATGAAAATCCATGTTGATGGGTGGATGTTCTACAAGCTGATGAAGATACATGTCACTTTTGTTTCTGAGAAAGAGAGAGAGAGAGAATGAGAGAGAGAGCTAGCGCAAAAGAAATGTGGAGGAAAAGAGAGTAAAGTGAGAGAACAATCTAGACATCATAGGTACATTTTATATACACAGTTCCCAAAGCTGTACAATGTGAAGTCAGAATACCTGTCAAGGAAACGGAACGTCCTTATTCAGTGGCGATGCCTTTTGTAACCACCAGATGACAGTATTTATCCGCCTTAAACGTCTGGACGTCATTGACTTGACAGCTGTGGACCCCTAGTGGTGAGAATGATAATAGCAGCTCCGCTGTCTGTATGGACACAGCAGGGGACACCAAGGAGGACCTCTGGTAAAGTTGATGGATCAGCAGGCACACAATACAAACATGAAAGGTCAAAAATCCTTCTGGTTATACTTCATTTTTTGTACACACAGTTCTACACTTTTTTTCTTTCTTTTTAAAGGGTTAACTCCATTGCTTATTCCTGCATTCAACCAAATATAAGCTAGTGTCAAGATTCTCGTTTCTCTCTCACTGCAAATAGAAGTCTTACAGCCTTAAATATCCTTGGCTCTTCGTGATGCCTTTGATAAAGGAGCCTGAAGGTCCGTTCAGGTCCACTGAGTCTTCATTACACAGGAACTGAGTCCAATCCTGCCCCCCCCCCCTCTCTTTCTCTCTCTCTCTCTTTTTCTCTCTCTCTCTTCCTCTCTCTCTCTCTCCCTCTCTTGGGGACAGCTAGAATAATGAATTACAGTAAATGCCAGGGAGGCCTGAAAGTGAGGGGGCCTCATGCAAGACCCTGGCTTCTCAAATGACCCACTCAGTTCCCATTCAAATGGTCTCCTTCAATTGAAGCTGCGCCTCTCTCTTTCTCTTTGTATTCCTGTCATAGTGATACTAGATTCATTCAGTTGTTCTCTTCTTGTATGCAATAATTTATTTCTATGATTCCTGTTGAAATGACTCATGGATTTTGGTATTCAATACTTTAATTAAATAAATAGTAGCCCGTAAAAAAAGAGCTGTAATATTGGTATTGTTTTATCGTAGCTTAAGTTGTCTTTTTTTCTACTGATTTAATAAATATCCCCGTTATTGGAGAGCAAACATGTAGTCATGCTGTCATACATGGATATTATGGGGACTTTACCGGCGCGGCTGGTGTTTGAACCTTTTGCATGTCATTTGAGTCGTTTTCTTTTTCTTTTCTCTCGCAGATTATTGTTAAATCTCAGGTAAAGGTGTATTATGCATGTTACCTAAATAAATCAGTTCCCGTGAAAATTAAACACCGAGATTCATACAGGAGAGTACCGTAGACCAGAGCGATATACCACCCTAAAGTAAAGACGTGTCTATGCATAGGAAGAATTCATCAGTGTCTTGTTTTATTTTGTCAAGTTCTGAATCATCGGGATAGAGTGGCAGACGGATGAATTCGCTGGTCAAAATCGAAGTTACAGTCTGGTGAAAAGGTTCAAAGTGCTCTTCTAAGTGAGGACCACCTGTTGGCTGGGCCTGGTGATGGAACACGTGGTGAAACCTAACCTGTGAAAATAAAAATACTAGTTTCAACGTTATTCAGATAAATTAAAACTGATTGATTCCATCGAGTTCATTCAATATGCTATGTGACAGGAGATTTTCTTATTATTCAGACACTATTTGCATGACCTTATAGCCTATCTAAATGTAAGAGACATATTTCAAGCAACAACAACAAATAAAAGAGCGGGCGTTTTTTATTGGACATTCATGTTTTAGCATATCATCGTTTAATGAGACGTAAATTGTACAGCAACAAGAATAGCAACGTCAAATGTAGCAGTGAGACAATATAACAATGATCAATCTGAGTTATTATTTTCACCAATACATTAAATAGATCACTGGATCTCAAGATATATTTGATAAGAAAATGATCGACGCCCATTTAGGATAATATGGCATGCATGGGCATCAGAAAACTGGAAGCTTCCAGACTGAAACACTATCACATTCCCAGTGTAAAAGGGGTAAAAACACCTCCTGCTTGAAGGGTGAAAGGGCTTCATCCTGAACATGTGCTTTCATGAGATTCCAGCAAGTTAAACTGGACAGTGACAAGCACTATGCCACACAAGAAGAGGTCAAGTACTCTTATAATTTGACTGACCTTTTACCCTAAAATTAAAGTAGCAAATAGGACCAAGAAGCCAAGAGCAAATGGCTTCTACATAGTTCAACCCACACACCCTTAAAGGCTGTTTATTAAAAACCAGTTCGGTAGTATTCTTTCTTCTTCTTTGATTTTTGACACAATTTCTTTCACTTTATGAAACTTTATGAAAATAATTATACGGGTTATTAGTTTATTTTTATCATTATTTTTACGATGATATATATTTTTTTCTTTCTTTCTTTTTTAAATAACACATACGGGGACGCAGGCTTGCAGGTGGATAGAAAAGCGTGTGTTGTGTTTCTTTTTGAGACTTGCAGCAAGTGTTTCTTCCCACCTGTCTCTCTCCACTTGTCCTTTAGGCTCATAAATGATTCCCTGCTATTCGGACAGGTGCCTCGGGTATGTAGACCATCCAGACCCCGCCAGGGATCACCCCTCTGCCCCACCACAGACTATCCAGTAGTCCTGGAACCACAGTTTGGAATAGGCAGCCATACACTAACTTTATTGTTCTGCTTTTGTGTGGTCGACCTTCCAAAACCTTTACATTGCATGGGTGTGTGTCGTCTTGTCACAAGGTTTATTAATGAACAGATTTTCTGTGCCAATAGTTCTTCACTGCAGTGCCCCCTCCCCTAGCATGGTATTTGTTCTGTATGACTGAGAATCTAAACCCATTAACCCTACAGAAATATCCACCACGTGGAGTCCATTCTTCACTGACATGATGAAGAGTGAAACATCCAGATAACCTGCCTGTTCACTGTTACAGCCAGTTCACTGTTACAGCCTGTTCACTGTTACAGCCAGTTCACTGTTACAGCCTGTTCACTGTTACAGCCTGTTCACTGTTACAGATTGTTCACTGTTACAGCCTGTTCACTGTTACAGCCAGTTCACTGTTACAGCCTGTTCACTGTTACAGCCTGTTCACTGTTACAGATTGTTTACTGTTACAGCCTGTTCACTGTTACAGCTTGTTCACTGTTACAGCCTGTTCACTGTTACAGCCTGTTCACTGTTACAGATTGTTTACTGTTACAGCCTGTTCACTGTTACAGCCTGTTCACTGTTACAGCCTGTTCACTGTTACAGCCAGTTCACTGTTACAGCCTGTTCACTGTTACAGCCTGTTCACTGTTACAGCCAGTTCACTGTTACAGCCTGTTCACTGTTACAGCCAGTTCACTGTTACAGCCTGTTCACTGTTACAGCCTGTTCACTGTTACAGATTGTTCACTGTTACAGCCTGTTCACTGTTACAGCCAGTTCACTGTTACAGCCTGTTCACTGTTACAGCCTGTTCACTGTTACAGATTGTTTACTGTTACAGCCTGTTCACTGTTACAGCTTGTTCACTGTTACAGCCTGTTCACTGTTACAGCCTGTTCACTGTTACAGATTGTTTACTGTTACAGCCTGTTCACTGTTACAGCCTGTTCACTGTTACAGCCTGTTCACTGTTACAGCCAGTTCACTGTTACAGCCTGTTCACTGTTACAGCCTGTTCACTGTTACAGCCAGTTCACTGTTACAGCCTGTTCACTGTTACAGCCTGTTCACTGTTACAGATTGTTTACTGTTACAGCCTGTTCACTGTTACAGCCTGTTCACTGTTACAGCCTGTTCATTGTTACAGCTTGTTCACTGTTACAGCCTGTTCACTGTTACAGCTTGTTCACTGTTACAGCCTGTTCACTGTTACAGCCTGTTCACTGTTCAGCAACCTTAAAGGATACGTTTCTGTCCTGTTCGTCACTTCCCAGCCTAAAATAATAAATAATAAGGCCTTGTGCCATTTTATCAATCGTTGCTGAGTCAAACGCCAAAGGGGGTCGAAAGTAATAAAAATGTATAACTTAAAGTTGATACATGTTGGCAAATTGTACATAATGAATGTAGACTTGGTATATAATTGTAAGTCTTTGTAAATTATTGGCCTACTTTGTAAATTGTTTGATATAGTGTCCAGATGGTTACATCGGAAACATTTCCTACAGTGGAACAATCCTGGAAGAATGAGGATTTACACGCATCCAGGTTTAGTTAGTAAATATTTAGATAATTTCCTACAGTTTAATACCCTTTTGCTATTGACACAAACACGCTTTGTGTACAAATACTTCCTATGGAAATACAAAATATAGCTATCTTGGTTACCATTTCGTTTAAATGATGGAACTAATTTGTCGTATTCCTAAGTTATCTGAACTACAGACATATTTGATTTATGAGTTTGAACATTTTCCATATAATGTTGATTTCTGTAGAGCTTCACCTGCAGGCTATGTCCGCAACTTCGTACTTCATTAGTTTTCCATGATCTTCCACTTTTTATGAAGTACATCAAAGTTTTCGTTTGCTTGCAATACATTTAATTTATATTTAACGTTTTAATTAATCTTAGGTTGATATTGTTAGAACTTGTACATACAGTGATGTTCTCCATTTTAGTCTCCATCAGGCCTAAACTATTATCAGTCATAGAATCATGAGTCAGAACATATTGTAATTTATTTATCAATCATTTCAAAGTCCTACATTTAAAGACCATCTGTGTGTATAGGCCTGGGGCTATAGTGTAAGTAAGGGCATATAGTATTTTACTCTCTTTTTTTTTACTACATAAGATCTATTCCTTTTCCTACTTGATCTTGAACGTTATTTATCCAGTTTGTTGGTTTTGAGTCGACTAGATTCGACTAAATCGAATTTCCTACACTTGCCAAAAAAACAGCCTCTACATTCATTTCTTCATTTAGATCCAAGCAAGAATTCATTTATGTCTGAGTTGGTTTGTAGCTCTTTGGTAAACATGCATTCACAGGAAAGCATCCAAACATTCCCATTCTCTAATCTAGTATCCACGACTGACTGAAAATTAGAGTTATTCCAATGTAAGAACAAAATAAGAAAAAATGTTCTTGTCCATCAGCAGTAACCCACAGTATTGCACTGTTATACCCCCAGAATGAGGTTTAATCACTATGCAAGATTTACAAACATAGAAATACAAAAAACAGAAAAACAATTACTGACTCATTATGACAGAAATACCTGCCATTAGAAACAGAGAAAAGATTCGGTCTGTCACGTATTGGTATCTAACTTTCAACTTTGCAAAGTGGGGAACAGCCGATGTTTGAATTCTGTTCCCCTGTTCCCCAGGTCAGCAGAGAGAGGACCAGGGCAGTTCTGATGCAGTGGAGCATGGGGGGGACACGCTCTGTGGGTCTGGGGGGGGGGGGGGGGGGAGTGTGGCCTTTTCACAGGCCATGGTGCTCTAACTGGAATATAAGCTTTGTCATGGCAGTAGTTAGGTTGAGCTACAGATACACAGCTGTGACACTGTGCTGGTTAATGGGGTAATATCTGTGTTTTTGTGGCCCTATCGGATCATTGACTTTAAAGGTGTGCGCTGATATACAGTATAGGCCTTGTAACAGAAAGTACAAATGCGAGACATTCTTTCACGTTTTGAAAGGCACAGGAAGTTGAAGTGGACGGATTTGGTCCAACACCTGGTGACATGGCCGATGTTTCAGCTGTCCCATTCATCGGGAGACGGTGTGGGGGAGGGAGGGGTGTGGATGGGGGAGGGAGGGAGGGCGGGAGGGAGGGGTGTGGATAGGGAGGGAGGGAGAGAGGGATGGAGGGAGGGGTGTGGATAGGGAGGGAGGGGTGTGGATGGGGGAGGGAGGGGCGTGGATGGGGGAGGGAGGGAGAGAGGGAGGGAGGGGTGTGGATGGGGGAGGGAGAGAGGGAGGGAGGGCTGTGGATGGGGGAGGGAGGGAGGGGTGTGGATGGGGGAGGGAGGGCTGTGGATGGGGGAGGGAGGGAGGGGTGTGGATGGGGAAGGGAGGGAGGGGTGTGGATGGGGGAGGGAGGGAGGGAGGGAGGGAGGGAGGGAGGGAGGGAGGGAGGGAGGGAGGGAGGGAGGGAGGGAGGGAGGGAGGGAGGGAGGGAGGGAGGGAGGGAGGGAGGGAGGGAGGGGTGTGGATGGGGCACATCTGCAACACAGTCTCCCAGTCCTATATATGTTGTGATCTGGCAAACATGACGTCCATTCACAAATCCTTCTCTGCATTACCTTTTGTAAAGGAGGTTGATTCCATGGTCTCCTCATGACGTCTGAGACAACCTTACCAAGATATAAAAATAAAATAAACAAACAAATAAAGGCACGCACATGCGCACAGAGGCATATGTGATTTATCATTAAGCAGTGAAGGTGTTGGTTTGAATGGTATTGACCCTCTGCATGTTGTTCGAGACTAATTGATAATAATTAAATAGTGGAGTCTGATATTGATCAGAAAACGGAGAGTGAAGCCTTTTTATGAACGTGCATGGTCTAATAAGTAGAATTGGCTAGATTAATTAATATTAATACAAATTAAAAAATATGAATGTGCACACTTCAAAGTTTACAGTCAACTAAACAGATGTCTGAGGATTCACGAATGTTAAAAATGACCTATCCCATCCATTTGATGTCTAGATTAAAATAAGCAATTAAAAACATTTTTTTATATTGAACGCATCGATTCAGGAATGATAATTATCAACTGAATTAGTATTTTTGACAGGTTTTGTGCAGGTTTTGTACATGCATGGCATTAAGGAAAATGAAACTTAGAGACTTTCCTAAAGGAGCCCAGTAAATGTTCATGCAGTAACCATTGCAGTATTTAATGAAGCACATGCAGCTCAACGTGGACATCTGATATTTATTTGCGTGTTACAGGGTTTAGGCCTGCATAACCTGCACTCTGCTTAAGGGACTTTATTAACCATTCTTGATTATATCCACTCCACTGTTTGAGTATTGAAAAAACACAGGTCAGTCTTTTAAACATATTGTCTTGCAGAATCACCTCTGTGTTTACTAAATCAGGAGGAATTTGTTGAAAACCCACAACTCTTGACCGAATATCTAATTTCCCCAGCTAAGGCAGTGTCCATTCAGGACCCAGTGTTGGGTAGCTGTCAGATCTGTGTGTTTAGTCTAGAGGATTACAGGTGCGGATATGAGGGCTGTTTGAGACATAGTTAAATAGAGTCAGACTAATAAGGGTAGGTCAAGTAAAGCAGGTGTGACCATATACATTTACCTTCTCCGTAGAACTACTACAGCCACTGTGTACTGTATCAGTTCAACAGAAGCTACTAAGTATTGATTGAATTTATGCATCATGTAAAATAAGGCAGCTAAATAAAAATCTTGCTGCACTTCCCTTACGGACTTTATTACGTTGTGTGTGTGTGTGTGGGGGGGGGGGGGGGCGGTTACAGCCAGGCTTCCAATAGAAAACTGCAGGACTCCTACTAGAGGTTTGTTTGCGTAGACCCATCCCAGCTTTGCCCATCCATATATTAGAATTTAAGAATTGCCCACATTCCATGTTTATGTGCCCAAAATAAGATCACTATGTTGTTCCAATGTCATTCAGATTGATTTTTAAAGGGTTCTATGACCATTGGCCCAAAAAAACTAACTGTGTAAAATAAGTAGTGTAACATATGGCTACATATGGATACCAGTGGAAGTGTGTCATGTCCTACCTCCACCCCTGTTCTACCCCGTCTCACAGTGAGAGGCAGAAGAGGGCAGAGGCCAAGCAGGCGGTGTAGAGGCCAGTCTGCGTCACCACTGTCTCCTGTCCATTCGGAGATCGGGATAATCTGGGTATCACAGCATGAGACTGGTCCTATCTAATTACATCCTTTACTTTTAACTTTCACCTAATCAAAGAAGGAAATAAGATATTAGCCGAAAAGTGTCGAAATTTGTGAGGGTGAACATGTGAACATGTTGTCTTTTCTCAAGAGATGATATATTCGCACGTTTGGAAAGCCAGTATCATCCTGCTGTATATATGGTGTATATCAGAAAAACCTAACACCCATAACTAACAAAATCAATGAGCAAGTACAGTTATGGAAAATTACGTATAGAGGAATAATCATAGATTGTCTTTTATGCATACTAGATAAATGTTGCTGAACAAATACATTGTTGAGTGTGACCAAGACAATGTTGTAATACAGTTTTAATGTTCCAGAGTAATTTAAAGAGTTCAACGCAGAGAATAAAATCAAGAAAGAATCCTCAGAAGCCTATAGCCAGGATTGTTCAGGCCCACGTTTGCATAAACATTCCCAATATAATTTCACACATTGTTGGGAATTTCTTTGAATATGTGATCATTTGTTTTAATTGTTTAAATCTATTTCCAAACATTTTAAACCGACATCTAGCTACATTATCTGTTTAATTAATTTCATTGGGGCATATTTTGATTAGCCCATAAACATATAACATGCTACTTGAGTGTGCAAAGTGTAAACCAAGGACTACATACATAGCAAATACTAACACATTTAGCAGAAGTCCTCAGTCACATGCAGTATTTTCTTACGCACTTTTACGCATTGCGCCTGATGATAAACCATGGATAGTTTTACGCACAGCCAAGATCCACATTACAGAGAAAATGTGAGTTGGTCAGAAAACTTATAGAAAGTTTTGTCTTTGGCGCGACTCTATATCATGTGAACACTGAACACAGCAGTGTGTTTGCATCACTGATTCACTTTAAAGGGATATGGACCCATTATGGACCCATTTGACTTCCATCTCGGTGTCACGACTCAAGTTGCGACGATTCAGTCGCTATCGAGGTTGAAATAATTCAACTTGAAATTGAAAGGTTGCTGATACTCGTTTTTAAGATTAATTCATTTCAATTCATTCACTTCTTCAAAGCTAGGATACGGTTTGGGAACTATTTTGAGACCAAAAGCTCAAAGAGTACTGTGAGCACCTAGATATTTTAAATGTCAAAAACCTGTCCAAAATGTAGACAGCTTTGTTGAATAAATGTAACCAAAATCGTGAGAGAGAAATGCAGGTCTGTAATTTGCTGAGGCTGTTCGGTGCAGGCTGACCTCTCCAAGTCTGCGGTGTTAGACAGCCTTTAACTAACAGGACAGTAGAGGGACTGCTCGGCAATATGGATCTAGCTATCTAAAACGTATTAATTTACAAAATGTACATTTATAATTGTACATTTAAATTAACATTATAATTAGCCTACTCTCCCAGTTAATAAGATATGCGCCATTGAGCACTTGCTTCGATAGTCTTTCAGTAATATAGGCCTACTTTTATGGACATAATGACCTAAGTTATGGTTTATCGTCACGTTGTTCGTTTTATGGTCAAAAAATCTTGAAGCTCGATTAGCTTTAATTAATTTTTAATTGATAGGTAACTTTGCCATTCTCCTTCTGGCAGGGGGACTACCAATAGAAACTAGCCTTTTGGCTATAAATGGGTGCATTTACATTTTATCTGTAAAATGTAAATTCATGTATACTGTCCCTCTATAACAAATAAAAAGTAAATACATAAAATAAAATAAAGCATGTTCTATGAATAGTCGCAGCACATTTAGGTTACTGTCCAGTTGTGTTTCTTAATATCAGAGTCCTTTCCCTTTAAAGAGGCGAGGCTGGAGGTGTGTGGATCCCTCTCCAGGGTCATGTGGGGAGATCTCTGCCAGTCTATTGGTGGAAGGCACGTGTCTGGATGAGGGGCCCTACGTCACTCTGGGGCTCCTATTGAAAATAAGAACAAAACTCCAGACTGAGAGTATTTCACTACCAGTCAGAAGCCTTTTTATTTACTCTTAGTTTAGTCATAGAAGTACTTTTATTGAAAAAAAAGTCTAAAAAACGGATGACACCAAATTGGGATGCGTAAATGACAGATGGTGTCTGGTTCCAATATACATGATAAGTCACATTTGGGAATATATTAGATATAAAACTATGCTTTTCTGTGAGGGCACTGGGGTTTGCATGGTGTCCGAGGCATTCTCCAAATTGTGATTTTTTTTTCTTCCTCCGTAATTTTGTCGACACATTTTTCATAAGTTTCTTTCCATTGAGTGGATTGCGTGCGTTTTCTTTGCGGGAGAGTAATAAAGGGGTTAAGGAAGGAAAGTGTATCAGTATGGAAGAGAATGATCAGAGCAACAGAGCTGCACCAGGGTCGGCAGATGAATCCAACAGAGCCATCCTGCCCCTCTTACAAGCTCCTGGAAACCTACAGATCCAGCATCGAGTCACCAACTTCTTCATAGATAACATCTTAAGACCGGACTTTGGAAGAAGGAAAGAGGGAAACTCAAACCGTGAAGATAACAGCCTCGCCAGAGAGAACCACAGCCCCTCTGCTCCAAGAACAGAGCAGAGAGGGAGTCCTGTACCAGCAGAGGGGACCTCTACCCCTCATTCTACCCCTCATTCTACCCCTCATGCAGGCGGAGGGGTAAAGAAGGCTGGGATAGAGACAGAGGAGAAGCCCCAAAGAGGGGATGGAGATCAGTGCCTCAGCTCAGATTCGGATAGTTCTCAAACCAGCTCCAATCCACCCACCAGTCAGCCAATGCTGTGGCCAGCCTGGGTTTACTGCACCAGGTACTCTGACAGGCCCTCGTCAGGTAGGCTCAGTACGGAACCTTTTTATTACCTTTCTATTACCTGGTAACCTGAAATACCCCAACGTAACACTGACCTCAGATGCCTTGACCCACATCTCAAAGAGTAGAAAGGAGCAGACATTTGGTCAGATTTGGAAACATTAACCACAAAAAGGGGAGCTCATAATGAGACACTAGTAGACTAATATAAATATTAAGGTAGACATACAACCAAATCGTTATTTGTTAATGAATGGAGATTTTGTGGGCGTATTTCTGCGTTGTTGTAGCGTGTGTGGGTAGAATATATCGGAAAGATCGTTGTGTTATTTTTTGTAATCTTTGGGCTATAGTACAACCAACAAAGATTTTCCCAAAATAAAATATTCCGTAAAAAGCACTTTTTAAATTTATCTCCATAACTGGTTTGCTTAACGCGTGTTGGGAAACAAAACCATGACATTTGCGCGCATATTTGCTAAATACAATATATTTAGGTGAGATTTCATGGGTCCAATTTTACGTTTTCACTTGAATGAATTCCATTGCACATTTTTTGGCCCACATAGTTTTTCTAGATCGCTTTTTTATTCCAAATCCTCATTTTTGTAGCAGCCAGATTGAATATGCATCAGATTTGAACAATGGGAGGATCTGCTGTGTGAACAGATCAGGGTTTTTACACACTAACCTACTGACCTATTACTGAAAATACTGTTTCATTAAGGAAGTTAAAGTTGGGTTATATATTACTTAAAATCTAAAGATAGTAGAGAACAGCATGTTCTCATGCATTATGTAAGGGCAGACTGGAGTCATGGTAGTTTTTAGTATCCAGGCAGAAAAGCGGATAGTCCTGCGCTGATCAAAGTCATTATTACTTTCAAATGGAAAAAACAACAACAACATAAAAACAAACATTGAATGGTATCTTTTTACCAGTTGTAGACCTGACTCCCAAACAACACAGGATCTGTAACTTTATTCACCCAATAGTTTGTTTTCGCTGTCTTGTTTTAGGCCGAGACTTGAAGCGCCTCTTTCATAATCAGAGACAGATAAATGAAAAGCTTCAAATTATATATGACTGTTTAGAGCCTTTATTTGTTGACATCACTACATGTTGGAGTAGTGTGAAATAGTGGGCTGTTTGTTTGATATATGCAGGGTATTAATCCAAGTGTGTAATTGCCTAAATAAAGCTTTAGGCTTGCAGAAACGCGCTCAGTCCCACTACTGAGAGGCATATATGATATCTTCTGACGCTGTTTTAGCATATGAATCAATCCTACATTTAATCATCTGTCTTCTTAACTATAGCTCAGGAGTCACACTAAATGATTGGATAGATGACCAACAGCACATCGTTCACATGTTTACTCTGCAGTATAAGACTGTCTTCAGGCCCCTTAGTAGGTCGTCAAACAGGCTGTGAATCAGTTCATCGTTGGGTTTCAGTTTATCATCTTTTTATTAATCCAAGTTCAATTTGATGTGATTAGATTAGTAAAATGCCTTCTTTCCAAAAAAAAAACAGGACCGAGATCTCGAAAACCAAAGAAGAAAACAGCCAGCAAAGAAGATAAGAGACCAAGGACTGCCTTCACAGCTGAACAGCTACAGAGACTAAAAACAGAGTTTCAGACTAACAGGTATCTGACGGAGCAGCGGAGGCAGAGCCTGGCCCAAGAACTGGGCCTTAATGAATCTCAAATCAAAATCTGGTTCCAGAACAAAAGGGCCAAAATCAAGAAAGCCAGTGGCACTAAAAACAGTCTGGCCTTGCACCTGATGGCACAAGGACTGTACAATCATGCTACCACTTCAAAAGATGACAAATCAGACAGCGATTGATTTCCAGATGGGGGATGAATCAGTTTATTAAGCCTACAATGCAATAATTTCATCGAATCAAGGGCCAGTGTATAGAGTATACCAGCATACATTGATTAAAATATATATATATATATAGATCTCTGCAATATCATATTAAAAAGATGCTGTATAAAAGTATGTTTTCAATATACTGTAGATGTTCTCCTCCCAGAAACACTTCATTTTATACTGCTATTCAGTTTCATCTCTACATGCAGCGCTTTTAACTGGCATTTGACGTTTAGATCTGTCAGTAAGGTAAAATAAAATGAAATAAAAAAAACTACTTGCTTAAGTCCAAAGAATATTTTCTGCTGCATCCAGGCAACTGTGAATCCTAATAAATGCTGACAAGATTTTATTCCCATAGTCGTTGGTTTTATTGGAGTTGTGTTAAGGTGTAAATGGACATAGCAAGGGTTTGGAGAGTAACCTACAGAGAGGTTTAATTAGACAGAACACGGATTTTGATACTATATTTTGGAAATTTCCCACAGAGAAAGTTTGTAATAACATTTGATGGAAAGGGGGTAGAGTAATGTCGGTTACCCTGCAACTCCGCCTGCTTAAAATGCTCATATGTAGGCCATACATGTGATTGTGCCTCATAGTTACATCTAAACTAAGTTGGTATCCATTCAAAACGTTCCTATACTGTGTAATACCAAGGTATAGATTCCTCTATAGGTGTACATGTTTTTTTAAAGCAATATGAGCATCTTTTGTAGCGTTTTGAACGATGTAATGCTGCATGTAACGTTACAGAGATAAAGATGGAGCTTAATGACAATGAAGGCAGAAGGTTTTCCTCTTGATCGACTTTACTTTGTGTCAGAGTAGATATGGGGCTTTCTTCAGATTTCTTTCTCTATATACATTTTATTACATATTCATATATCAGAAAAAGAAGGCAAACGTCAGTGACTGTATAACAATTGTTGAAAATCTCTTATTGTTGTTGAAAGGACTTCATGTGTATTTATATAGATTATATTGACAAAAAAATCTATCCAATGACCAGTGTTGCTTTAGAGTAGATTTCTGAAGTTTTTACACTGCTTGTTTATCTTGCAATAACTTTCTTTTTGTGAATGAAAATAGTTTATTGGGGCCTTTTGCATGAAAGCTGCAATTTGTTGTACTTGGGCAAATTACTGTGTTTATAAACTTTGGTCTTCGTTGACAAAAGTATGATCTATCTAGGTTTTAGACTGTATCCATATACCAAATTGTGGACTTTGCCTTTGGAATTGTTTTGTTGTGTATCTGCAAAAAGTGTGTGTGAATTAAAATCCACCAAACTGAACACACTTTGCCTTAAAGTTCGAGTGTGAACTTTGTATTAAACAGAACTGTGCCGAATCAGAGAAGCAGTATTACTTCAAACTATTTGATTCAAGTTTATTGCCTTTATGAAAACTGCTGGTACGACATAATGAATTTATTCATCAGCGTATATCTATCTATATGAACATGTTTAAATGAAATTACAACAGAGTTGTAGAATACAATGCTATTTTTATTTCATGTTTGAATTATTCTTTGGTATTAAATGTACATAATTTGTATCCCGTATGTATTAATTGCGTAATTAACTGCCTCCTGGAAAACTGGAAAAGAAAAGTAAATAAACTTTGAAGATTATACACTTAACGTGCCTGGAATCATTTTTTTGGGACACCACCTGTCCATCTACACAACATGTAGATGGTAACAAGCATAACCCTTCATACTAAAGGCCTCCATGATCTGTCTCCATGCAGATGACGTCATGATTGTCACCAGAAAGCTTCTCTAACTTGTAACCTACAAGGAGGCCATTACACAGTAACGTATGAAACCTGGACCTGGCCTCCAGTAATGGCGCTGCTTGCTTGGTTTAACGGCAGTGCTCAGTGCATTCTATCTATCTCATTCTGAGATAGTTCAGGTTCCTCCTCCACTGACGGAGCTCCTGCAGACCTGGAAGCCGCAGAACAGTCCAAACTTGTCACCCCCCTTCACCAAATCAACACTCCTCCCCGATAGCCAACCTTATTCCTTCTTTACAGCATCGAGGACTCTCATGCTAATATTGTGAATGATGACCATGTGTCTCCTCAAGGCGGATTGTGACCTTTTAATCCAAATATCGTGTTATTAAACTACCTGTGTTGATGAAGAAGATCCCAGATGGGCTGGAGGAAGGACTTCATAGCCTGTGGATCCTAGTTTCCTAATTATCCAGCAAGAATACTTTCATTTCTGGAAGCCATTGCCTGGTCCGTCTTTATAGGTAAACCAATCGACATTACCAAAGTGAATATCTGCTGAAAAAGTGCAGGGAAAACCAGATTTATACACTTAGTTAAATGAGTTTCTGCTCTGATGGCCACATACTTTTTTAACTGACGTGTTGGTAACGTTGTATTTCAACTGGCATCGTTATGTTGGAAAACGGATCAGCAACTGTGTGCTCCAGACAACATTTAATAGAAGTACTTTTATTAAGCAAGAACAACTTACGATAATGGCAATAATGCACTTCAGTAACACATTGTCATTTCCAACATTGCACCATTTATTAACATTCATAGACCTCATACTTCTAAGACTTCCTAATATCCTGCAATAACAATTATATTATAATATACGGCAATGAAGATGATTTTAGAACGTTAAAGCTGCAGTAAAAGTGTTTTGTATTAAGTTAATTTGAACTGTTTGTTGTCAATTTTGATGTAGGTTTCCGACAAAGAACTAACTCACAAACAAAAAAGAACCACATGATTAACATAAGATGCACAGCCCACAACAAATTGGTCAATAGGCTGGATGAAAGCCAGGCTGACTGGCACCCATGTAGACATCAGGGTGGACACAGGTCTGTTGGGATAGGTTCCTCATAAAGGAACATTGACAGATTCTTCAAATCGTAGACACGGTATTGAATCTAGAAGAACATGTGAATCACACAAGCAATACTTTATTTCTATCATAAACAGAACATGCAATTACTAAAGGTATACAATAAATAATTTCACAGATGGCATCTTAACACAGTAATTTGACAAGATATCTTTGGGTAAATCAGAAAGTTTATAACGCTAAGTACTAAGCGTACTATAGCACTATAGCTTAGTACTTGCAGTACTTCAGGCTAATATAAAAATAAACGAAGTTTCAAAATGAAATACAAAAAAGGGTACATATGTCTCCAGTGTTATGTCAAGGGTTTCTCTAACACTGTTGCTAAAAAAAATAGCTTCCATTTTGTGGGCCACACTTTGTCAGACAGTGACTGGGGCCATGAAGGGAAGGACACTGTCTTGCAGACAGTCAGTGCTTACTGCTTCTGAAAATACTGTAGCCACGGCGGGAAAGGGAAAGACGGGATATATATATATATATATATAAATATGTGAGAGAGCGAGAAAGAGAGAGACAGAGAGAACGAGAGCGAGAAAGCGAGAGAGAAAGAACGGGCACTGAAGGTCAAAGCCTGCTGTCATGGCTGCAGGTGGCTGGCTCCCCCCACCCGACAGTAACCCATTCTCCACACAGAGCTTTCTCACCCACAATCTCATACTCACTGCCCGCCCCTCCCTTCTTCTCTTTCCCCTGTCTCAAAAACACTCACAGACACACATTCGCACATGTCTGCACTCACACCCTCCCTCCCTCTCTCCCAAACCTCCCTCCCTCTCCTAAACCTCCCTCCCTCCCTCTCCTAAAACTCCCTCACTCCCTCCCTCACTGGCTCCCTCCCTCCCTCACTCACCCACTCACTCTACTGGTCCACCTGAACAAGCACATTAACTAAATCACAGACGCACACGTCTCCTCTTTATGCCTTTTTTTAAATATCCTTCTCATTTCCACTTTTAGATCAAACCACATCAGATTAAAAAAAGCAAAAGGTTTTGATTGTGTAAACTAATGTGAAACATACGCACCAACCTAACGCCATGGTTCCATGGAAAAATGTAAGGATACTGTACAACTCACCACACAGTAACTAGTAAATCATGTCAGTCATCACCAATATGAAGTCATGTTAGCTTGAGATCTGTGTTACATTAAACGCTGACAACTAGCAGAGAACCATTTCACATGTTTATGCTGATATACATGGGCGTTTTCATTTGAAGACGAAAATAACCAAAATGATGGCTGCATTCCTCCTCCACCCTCTGCTAAAGAAAGCTACAATTAGGAAGAGGAGTTGTTCACAAAACGTATCAAAAGTTCAAGACCTACAGAATGTTGGGTGGACGTTGAGACTGGAGAAAGGCGAGAAAGAAAAAAAAAGTAGAGGTAGAAATATCAGAAGGGGCATTGATCCTGTCTGCACCAGACAATAGAAACCCATCCTACTCTGACCCCCCTCCCCTCCCCTACTGTGTCATTTACCCATAGTTTTCCAAATGCTTCCTATAGCCAGAGAAAAATCTTCTTTGAGTTGCCCGCTCTTTGTGGCGGAAACATAATTAAAGTGGTGAAAGATGTAAAAGGTAGAGAATGGGGATGACATCAGGCCAATTTCACACTTGGCACTCCGATGGCCTGGCCAAGCCAGGACCCTTGCTTCGCAACACAGATCAAAGCTCCACTGTTGCCGCACTAGTGCGAAGAAAGAAACTGCAAAAGGACACCTAACTATGCTAATCCCCAGGACAAATATATTTTAATCTTGTTAGAATACAAGTTAATGCTGAGGCTCAGTGGCCAGACTTTGTGGGGAGAACTAGAGTGGACACAGCCACCTTTTACCTTCCTAAATGAGGTACTGCTGTTTGGCACTGCCTCAACATAGTGACATCCCAGTTTCTTTCGGACAATCTCAAGGAATTACCAAATTACAAACATCCTATACTCACCCCACTCTTTGCGCAGTGGAGAGCAACAGTTTTAATTAATAACAACGACGAGACAAACATCCACTCTGGCACTAAGTGTCAGTGACCCGGCCTGAATCCCAACTGGGGGCACCTAACATGCAGAGGAAATGAGTATTTGGTGGTCTGGGTTGTCTCCATTCTCCCTGTGCGCCCTCCTTCTCAATAGCACCTTGGTAACCCTTGATCTGTGAAGGATGGAAGTCAGGCCAGTGGGGCCTGCAGAAGTCAAGCCGCCAGACAATAGAATAGGGGATACATTCTAGAGAAGTCACACACAAGCAACTCTCATTTCACACACTGTGTTTGAGTGACCTCTTGAAAGGAGGGGAAAAAAAAGATTCAGGATATTTTCTAACACAAGTTTCTTTCCTGTTCTTTTCTCCCTCTGACTGTTTTTCTCATATAAAGCCAATATTTGGAGTGAATGTTTTGTTCTTGGAGAGGATTTTCGGTGAAAAATGCACTGTTTAGCAAATACTGATGCCTCAAAGTTGTTCGAAAGACTTTCATGGAAGATTTATTTTCTAGAAAGTTAATAAATTATGATTTGTAATTTGATAGATGTATTGCTAAGTGAGGTTAAGAGCACATCATAAATTTGCCCCCTGGTATACTTTAAACATTGTGTCACCGCGGCAAGAATCTTAGCAGATTGACTGGTTAATGCATGAAATAGGCTTATTTGGCTTCGTCTATATTTTCATCCCATGTGTAACCAGATCCAGATTTGAGTACATTTAGTTAGTAATCAGTATTACTGACTACAGTGGATGTATCATTGATTGGAGATGTATTAAAACTATACAGATTCTATTAAACAACATCATATTCAGCATCCGTGTGTAGACATTCAACAATAAGTATATCAACAATAGACATATTTAAAAAAATGATGGCAATACTGTTATTTAGTGTTTATTATTTTAGTTTACCGTCAGTTAAGATTAATCTGTTAGACAAGGCTAAAGAGAAAGTCACCCATTACGATGAATTGTTCTTGTGTTTATGTTGATACGCACCTTGATCAGCATGATTTAAACATAACTAACTTCTATTCTCAATGTTCTACCAGTTCAATGTCCAAATAAGTATGACAAACAACTTTACGGTTCATCATTTCAATGATCCAAATACAAACGCGATGTACTTATTTGTAAATTAAATGACCGTATTAACTCTGAAATATGTGTATGCAAGTTACAAACTGAAAGTTTGGCTAGGATCTATAAACATGTGATGATTACCAACATATTCGCTTCATTCGAAATATTTTTGGTCCACCAAATGTTGAATAGAAAACCCCAAACCCTTTGGCAAGCAAAAGCTTCTGTACCGACACGTTATTAAGAGCATCCAAAATCTGCAAGAGACTGTCATTTCCATCAAATTATCAAAAGTTTCCATCAAACTAAACTTTTTTCTACGCAGTCTTTGTCCCATGTCCACCCAAACCCAGGAGAGCCACTCTCAGTGAAGAGCCTACAGTCAAACCATGTTGTGATTTCATTTGATATTTTTCGGCCGGTATGTAAATTCTACTATGCAGATTCAAAGAAATTGAAGCTTGAATCCCCAAAAAGTTGATCTATAGTCGGGTTCTTCGCAGTCACAGGCTCTTGGACGTATGTATTTCAATACAGTTTACAAATCTGAAACCGTAAACAGTCAGAAAATCGTCGAGTCAGACCTAACATGATACATTGACTATTCCCTTGTCAAACAATTACCAAAACACAAGTGACGCTCCTATATACAGAAAATGAGGTGTAGATTTTAACAGGGGTTTTCACATCTGTTTGTAGGGAAACTAAACGTTGACTTCTTGACCATGCCCTTCAGTGACTTGTGAATCACTCAGAACATGGAGCCAAGCACATTCATGTCATATCTTGTCTTTTTTTGAACCATGTGTATGTGTATGTTATTGTTGCCAGGCGACACAAAGCCAGACAGGGTCAAGGCCACATCCGACTCACCTCAGGGCCCCTGTTCCCTCTGGGGACTAGCCTGTCACTCCCTCTCCATGGTAACGCGTCATGGTCGAGAGAGGCACGGAGAGAGAAGCCCACGACACCATGCTGACACTCGCAACATCATCGTGCGGCCCCGTCTTTCTGCCTGACATCTTTCTTGAGGGGAACCACCGCTATCTCTTCTCACTGTGGATAGAAGGACACACATGCATATATGCTGGGTGAGCCATTGGGTGGATGTCAGACCTAAAGCACAGGCAGAACAGCCTGATGGTTCAGGGATGGTTGCTGTGGCGTTCTTACTGAACGCTTGAGTTCTGAATGAACAAATACAAGAGACAATATGGAAAAAAGATTATTTCGAAATGGCGTTTGCCTTTTTGCGCGCAATGCTTCACCGTGACCTGATGGATCAGTTGTACAAAAGCCTGAGATCCATACTGTCCAAAATGATGATTTACTAACAGTATTCATCTATGGTGTTGCATGATACAGAATTATTGGTAACTAGGTGTTGTTTTTCTCTTTGATATCCAACATGCCAACAAGTGAACATATTCAGGGTGCTTAATATGGATGTAATCAGTTAATATTACGCATTACTCAGAATGCCCTTCGTGTATAAAAAAGGTTACTTTCTCAAAGGGTTTTTACAAAAGCATATTGGAATACAAATCATGCAGCCTTCCTTGTGAACCAATGGGAGAAGAGATGGTTGGATGCATGATAGCGCAGAATAAAATGGCTACGCAATCTCACACATGATAAATACACCGACACATAAGGTACACGTTAGTTTGTGATAAAGCACAAATCTCCTCTAATACTCCACCAAAATGAGCGGATATAAATCTGTCACGTAGAACGTTGTGGAGGAAATCATCTCACTAATGTCTTATTTGACAGTGCTGATCGCAAAAACAAGATATAGAGATAAACCTTTTTTCCAATGAGACAGCATTGTCTGCCTTCTTGGTTACACATGCAAGGCGAAACATCCATTATTGAGCTGTACTGGTTGAATGACACCGCTATCAACCAATCCTGAGGCTTCATATGGTCTACCACCGCCCGTATATGCATCTGTACTACTCCAATCCCATCAAGAAGCCCTACGGCACTCATTGTGGTTTCAATTTAATAGAGAAAATGGTGGCTACCCATCACCAATGTCCGAACCTGCTATCCTGACAACAGTTTTCATCAATGACTAAGACAATCACGAGTAATTGGATCTGGCGTTAGGAGGCAAGGGTAGGGTTCAGTGGCCAAACCACACAGCAGTGGTCTGCACCTCCCCTACACCCCCCCTCCCCCCCTCACTCACTTTGCTGCATGCTGCCATTTTAACTTCTGAGTGGCAGACAAGAGGGTGGGGTGGCAGCGGCGGCCATGTTGGTGGAACTACTACAGCCTCTCCACAGGAACATCAACACCTGCCATTTCCTGCTTCTGTCTGCATGATGATGAGTGTCCCAGCACCATCAAATACTAACATACTGTTACCTGAGACTCCAAGGGACTTTCATATGGAGTTTCATTCAATACTTGATACTAATTCATTAAAACTGGACAATATGAAGAAAAAAAAGAATCCTTGTAGTGTTTTGTGGATATTTATTGACAGTTGTATATAATGCAGTCAGTTTAGGGAAATGTAATGCCAGGAACAATTAAATTGTTGAGATATCATTTTCAAATCAGTCTACCATTAGTATAACAAATTTAAACACGACTAAAATGGGATCTCTTAAATAATATTTAGACCCAGCAGGTCTTTTCTGTAAATACATGATTTTCAGTTTATCATTAGGATCATTACGATTATTGGTCAAAAGAAGCCTTTGCAAGGAACTGCAAGACTCTCAACATCAAACTATTTTCAAGTATGAATCTATATTTTTCAACAAATTGGTTTGTCAGTTAACAATTCGTCAAGAATACAGAATAAATACATCTAAAATGTTAGCTAATGTCACATGACAACCATTTTTTTGAGGTATGTAAACAGCGTGAAACTGCTCAACAGATTTTCCTGAGAATATACATTTTTTTTTATCAAAAAGGCACACTAATACAAAGCATTGATATTAATTGCAGTAATTACTTACTGACTTAATGATTTGATGTTAGAGGATGATCCAATTCTAAAATGTAAAAAAATGTAATACAAAAATCCAGCCAAAAGCCTTTCATCAAGTTTTTTTTCTGTATGTAAAACAGAATTTCTTGAAAATATACGCATATAACTTAATCTGTTAAGAAATATACTTTTCCAGGTTAAAACACAAATGAGCCATGTGTGTACAACCAGGCCCTTAATATATATATATATCCATACACATATACAAGCAGTATATAATATAGAGGTAATAATTATGAATTTACATACATTGCTGAAGTTTGCTGGAAAAAAGGAGAAAAGTACTTCAGAACAAACTTTAGTCAGTAGGTTCATGGTGTAGTCCTTTTCAGGAGGCAGTGTATGTGGGTAACATCCATCCCCCCCGCTTGTTCTCTCCACTGACCAACTCTTCTTCAAAATGAAAAAAAAAGAACATAAAAAAATCCCCTTGGATGACCAGAGTGACTCTTAACCAACTACATTTAAGGTCAGAGTTCATCAAGTCTCCTTGGCAACACCATAGAAACAGGCAACAGTGTCTAGACAGGTCATGGTACCCCCCCCCCCCCCCTCACCATCTATCCCCTTAGAACCCCCCCTACACACACACATCCACACAACACAATCAACACCCCCCCCCCGTGCTCTTTCCGGAAGGGAGGTGTCACCAGCAGCCAAGTACAGGGTAGACAGGACAGGGGGGCGGCCTTTAGCCCCAAGAGGTCGGATCAGTGCCTCCACCCTCTGCTGATCAAAGCTGATGGTCCTCTGTGCCAGGGCCTTGGTCAGAGGGGGCAGGGCCGGGAAGATGAACTCTGCGTTTCTATAATCTGGACGTGTCCAGACCCAATTGTCTCCTTTCAGAGCCTAGAATGGACCCTTCCGGTGCCACTGATTACATTAGGGAGGAGAGCCCCTTTCACAGGGGGCTTCAGACAAAAGAAGAGCTTCCGTGCCCCTCCGCCATCTGGTCCCAGAACAAGAAAACAAGGTCCCAGGAAGAGAATAAGCCAGGCGGGCAGGCGAGCAGCCTCGCTGTAATTAAAGGGATGCTATTTGAATAGATGGGATGGCTGGACAGACAGGCAAACATACAGTAAGCCTCGCATATTCACGCAGAGATTGGAACTCAATCTGCATTGGCAAATAAAGCTAGTTTGCAGGGTATCTGCATCCAAGCCTGGAATCAAGCTGGATATTTTATGCTAATATGGATTTTTACTGTGCATAACTATAGAAAACCACTGCCAAGTTATTATCGGTACCGAGAAATTGGTAAAATTTCATACTTTTCCTAAATAATTTTGTACAGAAGCATGTGACAGCATGTGAAAAAATATATAAAAAATAGTATGTATCAGGTCCATTATCAAAATTCTGTTGTAAGACTTGTTTTTGTTTTCTATTCTTTTTTGAATGAGTCATGCTTTGGTCTAGAAAATAAAGTGCCCAAGTGACCTCCCTCTAAATGTGGACATATTATCAGTGTTTTGTATTGTGTTTCCATTATGGCAACAAAAAAAAAGATCTTTTGGATGTAACATATACATATACCATATTTATGTCATGAAAGATGGCTTAGAAGGTTCAGATAAAACCATATCAAGGAACAACCCACACACTTATAGTTCACCCTTACTTATACTGTTGTTCAAATAGCTACTCTTAGCTATGTTTCTGTAACCCATCATTCTGGAGATGTTACTAATCACAGTAAGTGTACTTTAACTGGTTTCTCACTGTATTAAAACAATACGTAAACACAGACATCAGCATGAACATATCAATTAATTCCATCGTACAAATAATCCTTCAGGGCCCACTGCATCATTCTAACGTTCGAGGAATTCTCCAAACATTAAACTTAGGTCTTTAAATCCAAGACAATCAGTTAATTTCCAGACTTCTGATAACTTTTCTTTTCTGAAAACAACATCTTCATACCGAACAGCATTGTGACCATTCCAACCCATGTGTGTGCGTGTCTAAGTGTGTGTGTTTGTTTATGAGTTAAATAAGAGGTTGACTGGAAGAGACCAACTCAGTCAGTCTGTCCTGGGACAAGTTTGGGGAGTGTTTCATGAAGAGGGCAGGTGTCCTATGCCTAGTGGGGTACATGACTGCGGTCCCATTCTGCAGTTTCTTAGGATTCCTAATTAGTGTTTCTTCCATCCCAATCTCCTCTGAGCAGCAAATGATGTTAGCAGGTCTTCTGGTTGACTCAATAGTCACGGTAACAAACAAGCTGGAAATAACTTTCAATCCTTGAGAGACCTGAGAACGGTGTTCCAGAGAGGGTCTCCAGTCACTGTGTGAAGTGAACACGAACAGACTCGACACCTGGCATTTCCCAACTCAAGTGTGTTGTTTCACACTGCTGAACACACTAGCGACACAACAGGCTTCTTAATTGTGATACTGATGTGCTGCTGAGGAAACAGAAGCAGAAAGACAGACGTTTGTTTCTCCCAGCAACACTATTCTTTCAACTTTATTATGACAAAGCATGTTAGTATTTCGGCTGCCTTTTTTTGATAAAAGTGTCTCGTAAAACAACGGTGAAAAGCTTTGCAGTAATACAAAGCTGTCTGAAGTGATGAACCCTTGCCTTGCATATGGGCCTGTCCTGAGACATCTCCTGTGGTTACCTTGGCATCTGTGTTTGCCTAAAGTCCTGAAGTTAATGAAAGTGCCCATAGTCATTAACAACAGGCACACCAAACAACAAGGACCTACATTAAGGGGCAGAGAAAAGGTTGAAAATAAAAATGATATGTGGAAAACATGCAGTCTACCATAAACATACGTAGAAAAGTGAATACAACTGAAACTAAGGAGACAAAAGCAATGAGCAAACAAACAATACAATGACACATTTCTTGACGAATTTCTGAGAGGAAGCATGTGTCACACAGATCACACAAGAAAAGTGACCATCTTGGATCCATGCATACAGAATCGATCCCCCTTGGTTTGAAGTCTTCCCTTTCCTCCCCTCCCAAACTGCAACTCGTTAAGATATTTTAAGTGGATGATTAGCCAATGGTATAATCACCTTTAAGATAGCGATAAAGATGAAAGAGTTTCCACAACAAAAACTTAACCTGGTCTTTCAGTAGTCAGTTCACAGTGGGCTTCTGAAGGGTCATAAGCTAAGTCTTGTCAAGCGCCTCAGACAGGAAGCAGAGCATACTGAGGACTTTTTTTGCGGGTTTAACCAAAACACTAAGATTTAAGTGAACAAACATGAGAAATATCAATTTCACATTTGGTTTAACGCTTTCACACCTAGAGTCACTGACACTCCATGAGAGGCTTGTGGAAGACAAAACAAAGTGGCTGGATAAGGATCATGTTATTGCCTATCAATTAGGATCAAAAGAGGATTAACTGGTATGGTTCCTTAGGTGGGGTGGAAGCCCATGCAAAGTCACTGAATACTAAGGGGTCACCCCTCTGACTTCATTAGGCCTGACCTTTCCACACCCTTGTGTGACAGGACCGACATGGTGCGGTTAGCATTTCTCCTTTCAGTGATCATATTTTTCCCCTTTTCTGAAATGGGTCTGAAATATATTGCTGAGATGTGAAATATACGCTGTAATGGTCTTGAGAGAATTGTTAGGGTACTGCAGTTTGGAACAGGTGGGAATTTACTCATCAACCCACATATTCCCTGTTTACGAAATAATTTCTTCCACCTTGGAGAGAGGTAAGATTTACTCATTGGTTATGGTGCATGATTCTCTAGCAAAGAGGTTCCGCTGGGCTGACAGGGTATAACCCTGCCTCTGAGTCTAAACTGACTAAAGGTCACACTGTGCACAGTAGGCAGGTATACCTGGTGAGGTCAGAGATGAAGAAAAGCAGTCTACAAACAAAATGTCTGTAAGACCACAGCCCATACTGACTGTCACAGTGAGCTGATTCCTCGCTCTGCAGCACTATGCTGATACCAGCTCAACACTGTGTGTGTTTTTACGAAGTAGGAAGGTACACACAGCTAGCTACCTAATGGATGGGTTGATGTGCTCCAGCGTCACTAAGAAGCGGAACAATCTATACTTTTTTTATGCCCCTCAACACACGAATCAGATGTGCCACGATGCTCCTCACCTCCCATTGGCTACCCCACCCCCCCCACCCCCCCACCCCAAAAACCTGAATTTAATTGACAATGTATTGGAACTCAGCAAGCTGCTCCATATGTGAATGCCCTATAATGTTTTATCATTGATGAAGGCTCATTAGCTCAACATTAGACTTGTCTCAAGTGTTCACTTTGAAGAGCTGTTCAAACTACCACAGTTGAATGGAGGGATAAAATCATATCAGAAAATTGAAGATGGCTGGTTTTCAAGATTTCTTGGCCAAGTCGCTCAACAGGTTAACATCCTCCCATCAAGTATTTCCACTTGATTTTATCTACAAAAGTTTTGCAACATTTAGTTGATTTGTCACTGGCAGCCTTTTCCTACACTTTAATAGATTTTCGTCATAGATGAATACCTTGTTTGAAAGACACTGGCTGCAAATACTTGGACTGAATACAGGAGAACAGACTGGAAGCATCAGTATTACACAGCAGGAAGAGACGGTCAGGAAGTGTGTGAACATCTTAAAAACCAACCACATTACAGAAACACATCAACAAGAGAAACAACTGGACAATCACCAAAAACAAGCATACGCATATTTACTGTGGACCTAAAAAAATCAACACCAGTAGCTTTCTATCGAACATGAAATTCCTACTTGTCTGATAAACTATACCCTGTATCGGTCATCTAATTCTCTCTCGAAGCAAATTATAAGTGAAATGTAATAGAAACTACCAGATGATGAGGTCGCTTTCCAAATCATAATTGCTTTTCCGTTGTTGTACAGAGGCTGAAGCTGCACCTTACTCTAGATTATTTGGTCGCGGACACTAGAAATCTCACATGCAACCTAGATGGTATGATGCTGCTGTCCAAACATATGGGCAGAAAATATGTTGGTGAGGATATAAGAGTGGAAGTGGTCAAAGATCTGTACACAAAGTGTGTTTCACCGATTTCAAGGTTGGAATATTGTGAATAACAATGATTTAAGAAATAAAAGCAAAAAACAAATGACTGACTGTGAGAGTAACGGTAACCTAAGTACCATTTAATATATTTGGCATGTATGTGTTATTTTGCGTGACTCAAATGCGAGTTCACTGTGAAAGTTACTGATACAGTTACTGAAAGTAATTTGTCAGCTGACTTTTTATATATTCTTTAGCCCAAATCTGCAAAAACGTTGGTATTATTTGGCATTGGCATTTCTATGTAGATTAATTGGGTAAAAGATAACCAGTTAGTTCAATATCATGGGACCTATTCCCCCTAACCTAAAATGGAGGTGCCCAATTTGGTGCCCGATTTGGTCGTAACATTATATTTGGAGATTAATCTTATCAACTAAAATTCAAACGTAAACATATCTGAGAAACTTCCTTGGTGAACCAATCTCCAATTTCCTGGATTGGTACACTGATTTGTTGCAGTAGGAAGTCTGCTCAAGTGCAAAGCAACATGACCTAAGATGAGGCAGGGGTCTTCCTCTGCCCCCCCACCCCACACACACACATAAACACACACATAAACACACACATGTAAACACACTGCCCTCACTCTCTCTTGCTCCCTCTCCCTACTGCTGTGGCAAGTAAAAAGCAGTCCTGCTTAACATGTTTCTGACAACCATTCTTGTGTTGGGAGTTAGAGAGACACAGTTAGGCCTTCATTAACTTATTAACATTCGACCCAACACCAGTATTCAGACAGGGAAGGTCAATGGTAAATTCTCCCACATTGTAACCTCAGAATGATAAAGGAACTCATTACACACAAAGCTTGCAGCTAGTCCTCATCTTTCTGGAACATTTTCTGAAGGGGGTGAATGGTTGCAAACATTGGAGACTTGTATTTGACTTTCAGAAGAAAATAAGTCAGCAAAACATTCATTTATTGTTGTGCATTAGCAAAACGATCGATATGATTCGTAATTAAATACTGTACGTTCAAACAACTATGCAAGCTATTAAAGGTATACATTTGTATTTACTTAAAGAATGGTTCTAATGCTTAACCTTTAATTACTTTTAAATGCAAAGATCGTCCTTTTACGTACTGACGGATTATTAATTGTCTTACACTTTTTTTTCCAAAACTATATACTGTATATATATATACTATAATATATAAAAATGTATATACAGAAATATTCAAAATAATGTACGTTGATTGCGATAGTAGTCATAGTCGGTATGGTGGTTACCATAAAATGAGAAAATCTAAATAACAGATCAAAACTTATTAAAAGTATATCAAAGTTACAAAATAGTGTAATCCTAAAAACAAGAATAGGGAGTTGGAATGCTGTATAATTACATGAAATACTATTGTGCATCGTTGTTCAATTTTTTTTAAATGATGATTGCATATGCAAATACACATTTGTTTTAAATTATTAGACAAAACAGATATAAGGACGACATTGCCGTGCCACAAACATTAACTTTATTTTACTGTAAATCCTTCTCAATCAAAACGTAAACATTTTCTAATTTAATTCGGTACCCTTTATTCTGAGAAGTGTAATTATTTTTGGTTAGGACTACAACAATGTTAAACAATGAATAACGCTGATGATGGTAAAATATGCTTTGGAATATTGCTACATTTGAATACAATATGCCCAAGATGCATTTCAATGTTTTCGTCATGTGTTTTATTTGTGGTCAACTGTCTCAAACTATGGTGATACTGGATTTAAAAAAATGACTAATGCCCGAGGTTCATTTAAAAATGAGTATTCGCCCTCATTTATCTCTACAAGCATCAAGGCTAATCTATAAAAAATTTAAATAAAAATCATCACTAGCAAAAGATTTTAGAGAATTCTGTAACATTCAGTACTTCCAGTTTTGGTGTCTACTGGTTTGCAACACAGTTTGCCTATCCCAGTAGCCTCCTAAAGAGTCACTACCGCCTACCACATAAAATGGAGGCTGCAGGTCTTCAGTTATCGATAGCCAAGCCTAGCGATGGGACACAGCTGTACTAAAATATCTAATCTTATGTTGCCATGAGGGAAAGTAACAACTGGGCCTTGTTAGGCCAACTGCCAGAAAATCCCTTCAACTCCACCAAAAGGCTTTCAGTCAAATGATATGACACACCAATGTAGAAAGGAGACGCCCAGTTCCCTCAGAAAAACTGCGTCACTACGTCGTCGGTACAGAAAACAGCAGCCATTGAAGAAGCAGTCTTGGTGTCGCTATTGTGCACAGCTCTGCTATTTCAATCCAAATTCCTAAACCACATAGGCTGACAGCAGTGAGACAGGATACTCTCAGAATATACCAACAATAAATACAGCAGCCATCTTTATGAATCAGACCATAAGGCTCTCTGTGTTGATGTATCTTTGCACCACAGAGCGTTCCAGCAGCAGCTTAAAGAACACAGAGCCAGTAATTGAGAGACACAGCTATCCTGTGACACCACCCGCCTTCAGCACTATCCAACAAGGCTTCCCCTGATCTTTATCAGATCCACATGTTTAATTATCTTGTGAAGAGATCAAGAAATCACGGTTTATTAAAAGTGATCACTGCGAGTGAGTGAAAGGCAGATCTGAATGGTGTCAAACCATATCTCAGCATCCTATCAATCATATAAGACGATGCAAGCTGCTGATCTGTTTCTGTTCAGTTCAATATCTGCAATAACACCACCCCTCTCCCCAGGACACCCCTCTCCCCAAGCCACCCCTCTCCCCAAGCCACCCCTCTCCCCAAGCCACCCCTCTCCCCAGGACACCCCTCTCCCCAAGCCACCCCTCTCCCCAAGCCACCCCTCTCCCCAAGCCACCCCTCTCCCCAGGACACCCCTCTCCCCAGGACACCCCTCTCCCCAAGCCACTCCTCTATCCAAGCCACCCCTCTCCCCAGGACACCCCTCTCCCCAAGCCACCCCTCTCCCCAGGACACCCCTCTCCCCAAGCCACCCCTCTATCCAAGCCACCCCTCTCCCCAGGACACCCCTCTCCCCAAGCCACCCCTCTCCCCAGGACACCCCTCTCCCCAGGACACCCCTCTCACCACACCACCCCTATCCCCACACCACCCCTATCCCCACACCAACCCTCTCCCCAGGACACCCCTCTCCCCACGCCACCCCTCTCCCCACACCACCCCTCTCCCCCTGAGGCAAGAACACTTGCTCACTTTCCCTAAACACTTTTGCAAATTCCAAGCATTTCTTCATTTGACCTAAAACATGTCCAAACGAACAGGTCAACACAAATCTTACCGTGAACACACGTTGGGAACATATTGCCAGAGACAAGGAGTATTTCTAGCTGTCTTGGTGTCCTGCAATCTTCTTGGTCTCCTGAAATTGGAAAACATAGACATGGTTTAAAACAACTTATGGATTTGAGGCAAACAAAAATCAACATATCAAAAGCTTAGACAAAATGCCACGAAGGGGGTTTTCAATGTCACATATTTCATGATATTTTATTATATATGAATGTAAACAATCTTGTACTTTACAGAAAATCAATGGCACTAAATATGTTAAAAAAGGAAGAGATGCTATCAGGGTAACCTCACTATAATAGTCATCTCTTCTCCAAAAAAACGTTTTGTCATATGCGATCGAGAAAAAAATATATATATTATTAAAAATATTATTATTATTTTCTATCTTTGTGCTTTGAAATATCAACCTTTCAATGCCAAAATATTTTGTTAAGTTTAGCATTGTTGTGTGGACCACAAAAGATCAAATGTGACTATGTTAAGGTACACACATAGTGCTCTGTGCTCAACAGAAGTTTATCATTCTGAAAACCCTCAAAAAACGATTCACGGGAACATCACAAGGTGAGATGGAAGGAATCTGACAGACAGTGAAGATGCACTAAGAAGGTTGATAATGAAGAGATCGGTTCTGGCTGGTCACTGATAAGATCAACTGATAAACCTCACAGTCAGAGACTGAAAATAACTTGTACTGTCAGGCTGCTTCCCTGAGGGGCTGGTAAAGCACCTGAAAAAGCCTTAAGTCTCAAAAGATTGATCTAATTATCTAAATAAGTGGTCTGCTCTGAACTAATACCTAGACTCATTATGTCTGTATTTCATGAATGTTATGTTGACTCAGTTCAGTGCTCAGCAAGGCCAATATGTTCCTATATCACCTGGGTTTGGGTTATATGAGGAGACAGACTAACCTGTGAGCGTGTGCACAAGCTTCCACCACTACACACAAGACTTCAGCTTCATGGACAAAATAGTAATGAATGTGTTATCAGCATGCAATATCGTCACTTCATTTTTCATGCAAAATGTGTGTTTCTAAGCTGTATTTTCACTCCTTAGTTATGGCAATGGTCATGTAACTTCCCTTACTATATTATGGATTTCAGCATGTAATGAAACACTGGCTTGTGATGGGGAATGAGCACATCAAGGTCCTGCACTGTTTTAGAACAGACCAGTGGGCTGCAGAGGATGCAGGGGTTTTGATTCGACGATTGCAGCGAATGTTCACTTTTGCTTTTCACCAAATATGGCGACGTGCTGGCGGATCTGTCTCAAGATTCTTTCATTGCGTTTCGGTACATTAAGATCTGCTTGACTAGTTGAAGCTAAATTACACCTATATGACCCATCCAGTAATGTTATACGACAATGCTATAGCGTGCAGCGGCCATCTTGCTCAGAAGAGAGAGAGTGAGTGGGTGGTTCCCTAGTCATGTGACTATCAGACCAGCAGACAAACTGTGACAAAGCAAAGGTGTCTAGTTCACTGGTAACACTGTAAGTGTCTCTGAAGCAGAAAAAAAATAAGATAATGTACAATGACACACACCCTTTATTAGAACCCTTAACCCTTTCATAAAACATTGTTATGTTTGCTAGTAAAAAAAACCTGGATAGGTTGGTTGATTGGTTAGTATTGAGGTATTGCATAATAATCCTAAATCCCTAATATGACGGCCTAATTCCACTAAATAAATGGATTATAGTGATATGATCTGTAAAGTCACATCTTGACCAACCTAACTTTTTTATTTACTTGTTTTACAACAGAGCTTTTAGTTGAGCTTGGAATGTTCGGGAATTTTTTTTAACACTGAATTCCATTCTATAGCCCATGTCTCCATATCTTACTAATAGTGTTAATACTCTTTGTGTTATCTTTTAGATACAGCTTCTCTGAGTCCCATCAAGGTTCTCTTCACCTAATAGTTCTGTATAAATTACAGCCTACATTTAGATAAAAAAAAAATATATATATATAATAATTACCAACCTTTTGAACGCTCCACTCGAACAATCTTTAGCTCATTCTTAAGTGTTGTTCAATACATCTGACCATCTGGAGTAAAATACCTGTGGAGCAAAGACACATTGAACAAACAATGACAACAGGCAGTTACAGCCTGATAATAACAACAACATCATACTGAACTGTTCTCACAGTCCTCAAAATATGTCTCACAATTTCCTAAATTGGCCATATGGATACTAAATCAGAGATCTTGTCCTTAATTGGCAGTACTTTTGACTGATAATCTATTATTCATGAACAACAGGTGAGTGTGAGTGTCCAGGTGAAGCTTAAATGGTTGAACGTCATCAACTAAAGGAACCCTGCGTCATGTTCTACTGTTCTACTGATGATAAAGTCAGTCAGCCTGCTGGACGAGCACACAATATGTTCTGAGCGGAAACAATGTCTTTTTTTACAATCGATCCTCAGTCACAAGGCTGAATACTTCTAGGCACCTTGAAACAATTGATTAATGTACATGACGTCAACATCAACGTAAGGATACTTGGACTTTCTGTATTTATACATATAGAAATTCGTTTCTCGTTGATAACGATATTGTCCATTTACAACCCTACCTTTAACCTTTTTATGCATATTCTGTACTTTAAAGTCTAGCGCTGGAGAGATGATTGTCTTACCTGAGCAATAATGAACTGTCTGGTGATAAACATTGACAAAAAAAACTTTCAAAGCGTGTCCCTAAACATCACTTTGTTATGCGTGGTTATTCAGTCGTGTCTCTGGCGATTTAAAGTGATAGTGTAGATTCCCATTTCGAATTCACGATTTCTTATGCATGTGGCCAGAGAATTACAACTCTCCCATCTCCAATTTTATCAGTTTCAGACAGAACCCAGACTGTCTCGTGGAGGGTGCGTGCCTGGCTGGTGTGCGCGTGCACAGTCTGCGTGGTACCCAGACCAGACCCAGACAGCAACATCTCAGACTGACAGCCCAGTGAGCCAATGGCATTAACCATATAAAACTAAACATCCAATGACAATGAGCTATAACCTCAAGTGCCTGAATGCAGAGTGGGAAATAATCATTTCAGTTCATTGCATGGAAAATGGTTCATTGTATTCAGGTTGTCATGATTGAGTAGAATGTGCAAAACAAAGTAGTATAGCTGAACTGAACCTCATGAATTGATGTATCTATGCATTTATATTGAGCTATAAGTCAGGACACTGAAACATAGTAATTCACCAGAACATGAGACAGTTATTACATCAATTTAAAAATGCTGAGGCTATACCTTGTCTGGTTTGTGAGTGAAAGACTTCTATAAAAATATATATACTATTACAAATGTCTATACTTTTCCTTCGAAGAGGAAGACTTTCAGATTTCAAAGTTTTTATGTATATTTTCAACAATGTGATTGTACTCTAGAAAAATGTTATTTGGATTTGAAAAAGTTAAAAAAGGTATTGGTGCTTTTGATATATGCCATTTATGTTCCAGCTTCACCATAGTTCTCTACTTTCTCACAGACGGTTTAACGTTACATGATTAGTTGTCAGCACTAAACTCATTGTCTCATATGTAACAGATCTTATGTTACAGGTTGGATTCTGTCAATTGCTTCCAACCAAGCCAGACTGACAGGCTTGTTGTCAAAAGAACTTTTGTGCTTTAACTGAAGAGGAAAAATTCTTGTCGCTTTTGGCTTTCCACCCTCTAAACTGCATTGTTATGGAAAACTGCTGGATTGGGAAAAGGGCAGAGAATCATTGAGGTCACCGTAATAGAGTGTGACAGCTCTCTTTTTCACTTGTTATTGGAAATAAACCCCAAATTCTTGGGAAAGAGTCCCAATGTAGAGCTTACAGAAATTCACATCTACAGTTGGTTGTTTGGAAAAAAATATTTTCATTTTAACCATGCATACATTTTTTGTTGTTGTTGTTTTGTAGTTGCCTCAAAGGTGAAGTGGTTCCATCATTGTGGCTCACTGACAAATTAAGTGGGTGACAAAGTTCTAGTTTGCATAATCTTTTGGTTTGTGTGTATAGATAAAGGAGCAAATACTATAAAATCTTGGTTATTTTGAAACTGAACTGTTTTGACTATACGTGGATGCTTTCCACAGTGTCACTCTTTGTGAAATGATTAATTATCACTCAACCAACATGTTATAACCAGTAACATTTAATATTTTATTAATTACTTGCCACAAACCTTTCTTTCAAAAGTTTTTGAAATAATATACAGTACAATGGACACACCATGTTCATGTAAAAGTGTTACATATATCTACTGTAGTTCAAGTAATATACCACTATGTTCAAACTAAGGACAACATTTGCCAACATCTTATCCTCCTAATCCCTGCAGTACATTAGAATTCACAGACTGTCTTTCAGAGAGGTCCCTCTACGATTTCCCAAATTAAAAATCTCATGCCTGATCCTTTCCATCGCTCTGGCTCTCATATATTGACCTTGTGGTGCTACAAAATGGCTTCTTCCTCACTGCAGGACCCCATAATGAGCCAATACAATGAGGCTTCAGTTCACTGCTCAGCTCTCTCTCCTATCTCCAGGGTTCTTTGTTGACCTTTGTCAGCCCTGGAGGAATTTATGGAGTTTGACTTCTGCATGAGTCTGGCAGGAGAGGCAGACCACTGCCTGGTTTTCTTACTATGAGCTTAATGGACCTCCAGACTTAAAAACCAAGAACCTTATAAACAACTGCTCTGCCAAAACTTTAGTGAAAAGGAAAACATTTTTCCCCAGAAAGAAAAATATACATACAGTATCTAATGTGTTTAATGATATAATTATATAGAGTTTGGTGGACTTGTATGGGTCTTTAATTATTTTCATGATGATATAATCTATTAGGCACAAAGTTTGGCAACATTTCTCTCTGCTTTACTCCCTTTTGGGCTGGTTTATAAGATGATTCTACCTCCCAGCCCAGACAATGGTAATGAAGAAATCACAATTACAGTGTTTATCCTTGTTTAATTACTACATCAGGCATAAGACAGTGAGTGCAGATATATTGTGATGTCTGATCATGGGGAAATGTCGTCATGCTATGTTGCAAGTCATAAACGTTATCAATAATAATTGAATAATTGCTCTGCAGAATTATAAAATGTTGGTTCTCTAAAATGTTGTTAATGTCCATAAAAAATAGTTGCATTGAGGGCCAAAAAGTCTATATTAATTTATCACCCAAAAAATGCTGTAACCCATTCTTAGGAAAGCAGTACACATTATTGATGTGTCTTGATACACGCAATACAGTCAAATGAAAGGTGTAATAAAGAGCAGTTCAAGTTTTCTAAAGATGAAGAAGCTTTAGACTAGATCACTAGAGGTGTCACCTATCCAACTACTCTAAATAAAAAATCCAGATGTTGCTGCTGCTCTACCTAATGGTTGGATACATAGACATAAAGATTGATATATTATATTATAATGTCTATGGTTGGATAAGTCTTAACCCAAGAGAGAGCTGTTAGACACCAACATAAGAACTGACTTCGGATCGGTTGAAAGCCGCTCATAGCAGCCTACCCAGAATGCATCAGGGCTTTCCCCCATTCTGTTGTTGAAGCTCTGACGGTTCAGCTGGTTGTTTGAAACCCAAATCGTAAAAAAAAATCAATGTATTTCTCACACATATAGCCTACTGTAACCTTTATACATCGTGGAAACGGTATTGCGTTATGGCTGAAAGTGCCCAAGGTAGGTTATTTCTGTTTTTACCTCAAATAAATCATTAGTAAACATGTTAGCATCGCTAGCCTGAAGCCTAAACACAAGGCCTCAGAGCTCGCGAGCACGGTATTAATATCCAACAATGTTGTTTTTTATTTTTCTAGCTAGTTACAATATACTTTATCATTGTAGAATTGTTTCCAAATGTATATTATTGCCTTCATAAATGACTGCTTGTGTGACTTGTCAACAGCACAGCAGCATATTGTCGTCGTAGTAACTAACTAGAGCTAGTAGCTGCTAACAGTCTATCTGGCTAGATAACTATAAATAACTATAATCAATATTTATATTGTGCTTTTTGCACTATTGGCATTTAAATAAGAGAATTGTGTGCGTAAGTTAGTGTATTTTGCAGCAGGGTTATATATTGGGCAGCCTGCCTGGCTTCTGCAGGCCTTCTGTCCCAGCCCAGCACTTATCACTTAGATTAGAAAGTTTTTTTTTTTTTTTTTTAATCTTAAACGTCATCCGACCCAAATATGTCCCAACCCAATGTTTTGTAAATGTACAGGGTTATTATATCTTATTTTGAAAGTGCATGATTTATGTTTGTTTGTGTTATTGGTGCTGTTTTCTGCACGTTGCTTTGATCAGTATAGTTTATTATGATGGCCAGTTCAAGCATAAAACATTTCCTTTGTACCCAGCAAGCGAAATATGAAAACACACCTATAAACGAATATGATTTGACATGATTGACCTGTTTTTTCATATGTTTACAGTGTATCCCGAATTTAGAAGGAATTAATGGATTATATTACTTATGTAAATCCAGTCGAACTACTCAAATTCACTGTAATGGTTCTTGTGTTTTTGTTTGCAGATGATGGCTTTGATGAGTATGACAAACCAGGTGCAGAAAGGTCCCGCAGAAGAAGAGGAGAGGAGGAAGAGGAGGATGATCTAGAGAGGTACAGGAAGAGCTGAGGTCCTAGCAACTGCTGGATGCAAATATCTCGTGGGCCACTGTCTTGAGACAGGCTCGGGAAGGGACATTAGCTGGATACTTCACCTGTTAAATATTTAAATCTTACAATATTTATTAAACTCTTAATTCACAGGCCATAACTGCCATAGAAAATCTGCCTGAGTTTACTTCTTTTGTAACCTATACTTTGCTTTCTCTCCAATTTTTAAAGCGATTTTGAGGGTGATTTGTTGGCAGAAGATTGGCTGACGTCTAAAAAAGTAAGACAACACCACAAGCACACAATTTACCTTCATGTACAGTGCAATACCACAGTGTTTAAGTGAGTTCTCTGGTAACTGACACAGCATCCTCTATATCAGAGTAAATCAGAATCAGAATGGGGGTTTATTCGCTATGCAAGATTAACAAACATAGAATTCACTTTGGCAGGAATGGGCAAACATAGAACACATATGTGGCATACTAATAAAATAAAAAATGAATACACTGTAAAATACACTACAGATATGATACATATAAACAAATAATACAAATGATGCAAATAGTACAAATGGTACAGGTAACATGGAAGTACAAATAACATAGGTACAGAGTGGAATGGGTATATATAGTACGTGGGGGGTATATACACAGTAGTGTAAACAGTAAAGACAGTAAAACGCTAGCAGGCTGGTAGGAGGTTTGTCCTCCACAGGCACAGGCCTTGATATGAACTTAGAAGGAAGTAGAGTGGTTCAAAACATGTCCTTAACCTGGCCAGATTGCCTTCACCACATGGACATTTAGTTTTCATTGGGCTTGAACACACAGAAACAACCAAAACAATAAAACATTCATTTAATTGGTCTATACACAAAACCTGCGGCTCATAGAAACAAATAGGATGAATGACTGAGCGAGCGGGCTTGGCAGAGGTTGAATACAATCTGGTTTGTTTGATTTTTTTTTTTAGAATCCTTCAGAGGTATCAGATGAAGAGTTAAACGATGACCTTTTGCAGAGCGACGACGAAGATCAAAACATAAGGTTTGTAGACAGCATCTGCATCCACTGATCATGTGACCGGTTCCTGTCCCGCACGATCACCTCCATTGTGGCACTCGCATGTGTTGCTATGCCAACACCCAGGGTTGGTCGTTCACTGTTCTCTTTTGTTTATTTTGGTTTTGGGTCATGTTTTTCAGCGGGCATGGCGTGAGCCTGAACGCCACTCTAGGTGGATCCCTTGGCGAGCAGATCAACACAGATGAAGGGGTCAACCTGGAGCAAGAAGGCTACGAGGATGCAGAGCTGGGTGGCTATATGCAGGAGGGGGGTGAATACACTGGAGAGGAGGAGCAGGAGGAGTACAGCGGCCTGGCAGAGGAAGCAGGACTGCCTGAGGACCAAATGTACTCTGGACAGCAGGAAGAGGAGGACCAGCTCTACCAGGATGAAGTCCTTGACATTCAGATCAATGAGCCCATAGATGATGAATTTCAAGTGAGTCTTTCCTTTCTTCCCTCAGCCCAGACACCCCCTCTCTCCCCCACCCCCCAAACTGTCTTACTCCATTGTACCTTTATAAAAAAAAAGATAATGTCAATTTCCCCTGTCTGTGCTATTCTCAGGGCCACATTTCAGATATATTCAGTGAGATTTGCCCCAGGGGATATGGTTTGGTTGGGGGGAGGCAGGAGGGGGGGGTGGGGATTAGATCCATTATCATCCTCCTGCAGTTTATTTATCTGCCTGCTGACAAAGTTTGTCCTGACAGCTTGTTTGGCGTGGTGTAATGGCGCTCGCTCGCTGGCTGAAAGGCCCGTGCCTTTGTGACCTTGGGTCCTGTATCTTTGTCAGAGTCAGAGACTGCTTTGTTCATGGAGAGATGTGCTGCCTATTGGACTGAGCTTAATGTGCCCGGGTCCTTTATCAGGTGCTTTGACTCGATCTGATAAAGTCTCACATAGTTGAAAAGATTATTGACCCTCCTAAGGACATCACATCCAGATTCGTAATGATTGATGCGATTTCTCCCCCCCCACCTCCCCCCCGGTTTTATTCTTTTCTATTTCCCCACTCTTTTTACCGTGGAATGGGAGAGGGAGCGATAAGGTCGTTTCCGTGTGCGACGCCTGTTACCGTCCCTTCGTTGACACGCCATGGCGTTTGACACTTGACAGAGATGTATCGAGCTCATGTTTGTAAACTTCTTTTTCAAACAGATAAGCCGTTGACCTTTTTACTGTGGATGTTCGGCACTTTGCAGCAGTTAAAATGCACATTTGTATCTCCTGCCCATGCTAACAAAGTGTTTACAAGGTGACTTAACTGGTCAGGCTTAGCATTTCTGTTTGCTGTGGTATTCAGTGGTAATATGTGGAACAGTTTAAAGGATTATGGCATTCTGTTCCCTGGGGGAAATCTGCTCATCTATCAGCAGTGTGGAGCAGCGTTTCTCCACCGGTAGGTGGGGGGGGGGGGGGTGGCAGGTTAATGGTGCAGAACACCAAACACTGTCCCCCTGACCTCCAGCCTGACCTTGTTTAGTTATTTGACTTCGGTTACGAAGCATCATGACATGCCTTCAAATCATTTCTACATGCTTAAGCAGATGGTTGTGGGTTTTTGGTCAATGTCCAAACCCATATCATGCTCTAGAATCTTCTGAGTTGGAGCTGATACAGGCAGACAGCCTGTATCAAGATTGTTTCGCGATTTATAATATAATAATTCTGAACTCTGCTGGGATTCAAACAAAGCAAAGCAGTAGAAACCGTCGTGTCATACCTTGGTGTGTATGTGTGTGTGTGAGTGAGTGTTTTACTGTGTTGTTCCTTGTGCCGACTCATGAATCTGCAGTCAGGCCCAACAAAACAGTGATTTGTGTAGGAGTCAGTAGCTGATATTTTCACCATCACTGAAGCAGAGAGCATGTTTTTATCTCTCCCCCCGCCCCCCCCCCCCCCCCCCCTCTACATTTCTGTATATCATGTCAAACATTTACATCTCATTGAATTTCAAATGCCTTCAGGAATAGTAATGAAGGCTTGCTCCTACTGTTATGGTAATTTCAAGGGGCTCAGTGGAACTCCCCCTGCCCCCTGTAGCCCCCATACACACATCCCCCATCATAACATTTCAATGCTTTTAAAAAAATCTAGGCTCATTTTTAATTTATTGATACACTTCATTTATATGTAATTGTTTTATTGTTTGTTTTTTACATTTGTGTTTATTATATATATATTTTTGTTGCTTAAACATAGCTCAATTATGCTAATTGAATGTAAAAACTTAAACTGGTAATGACTAGGGATATGGCCATCGTAAAAAACAGGATGTACAGCCAAAATTGACAAGGTGTCCTGCTGTTCTATAGTGATTTCACTATAATGAGATAAGGCTCATCCTTACAATCAAATGACCAATAAGCTGTGCTTAGCTGTCTCACTGCTTAACCCCCAGCATGGAGGCCAAAGCTTTAGCAAGCCATTGTTTGATCGTTTCTTTTCCTTCTGAACAGTATTTGTCTATCTATATACACTCGGAGCTATAAGACACAGCTTTGACATCATTGTATGTGTGTTTAGGTTGATGATTACTCTGCCAGCTTTGGTGAGGAGCCTCTGGAGGAACAGGGACAGGAGCAGCAGCAGCAGGAGGAAGAGGAGGAGCAGGAGGAGGTTCCTGAGGGGGAGCAGGACGAGGCTCCTGACAGCTCCCACTTCCCAGACACAGAGGAGGTAGGGCACCAGCCCCAGGTCTCAATGCCGTCTCTCCATCGTCTCCCTAAATCCCAAGCCCTCTAGTAACATTAGCCCCTTGCATCAGTGGTTCCCTGTCCCTGGTCCTCAGGACCCACTGTCCAGCTTGTGTTGGATGTTTTCCCCCTTCCCACACACCTGATTCAAATAAAATGGTGATGGGAAGTTCCTGCTAAGGTGACCGTTCTTCCCCTTTCAGATGGAGAAGGATCAGGAGGCTGAGGAAGACGTGAAGGAAGAGTCTGATGAGGAGGAGGAAGATGATGAAGAGTCCGGCCGGCTGCGCTTCAAGACCGAGCGAAAGGACGTCAGCGTCGTACGGCTGGCCGACGCAGCGAGCAAACGAAGAAACATACCTGAAACACTGGGTACGCTGCACTTCCTGTTCCTAGGCAGATTTCAGAAACCTTGAAGTGGCTTTAGTTCTAGTTTAGTGTCGCAGTACTTTAACACATTCTGCTATTACATTTACATTTAATCATTTAGCAGACGCTCTTATCCAGAGCCACTTACAGCACGTAGGCTACAGGAGCAAGTGCCTCGCCCAGGGACACAACGTCATGTTGGTACAGACTGGGTTCGAACCAGGGACCTTCTGATTACTAACACCTTCACCGCTCAGCCTCCCTTTCAGCTTGTATATAACTAAGCTCTGACGTCATTCCAGTGGTTGTTCTAGAATGTGTTTCCTCTCTGATTGGTTCCTCCTGCCCCACCAGAACTTTCCGAGGAGGCCAAAGCCGACCTGATGGAGTTCGAGGAACAAGAACGGCAGCGGAGGCAGGGTCGCTTCGGAGGGCGAGGAGGACGAGGAGGACGAGGGGGGAGGGGGATGTTCCCTGGGTTTGGGATGGGAGACTTCCGAGGGGACGGAAGAGGAAGAGGAAGGATGAACGAGCAGAGGATTCCCATGATGCCTCTTCACATGGGCATGCAGGTGATGACTCAACACTTCACTGACCCGCTGACCCGCAGGAGTCCTGTTACCATGGTGACACGTGTTTCAGAATTCATTCGTATTCGCCATGCCACGTCACACAAACACGGAATTTACTTTGGCAGGATGGAGTTTCCTTTCAGTCTATATTGTTACTATGGAAACGCTGAAGATGTGCCTGCTTTTCACCCTGGTCCTGGATGGTTTAACCTGTGTGGGCCATGTTGCTCTTTTTCTATTGGCTTTTGAGATTGCTTGCTGGGGAACTAAGTTATCCAAAACCTCACTTCTCTTATCAGTGTTGATATATGGATTAAATTCATTGGTTCATTTGGCGACGGTCTATTTAGTTGGCATTACACAAAATTTAATTTGTTCTTTGCATAGGATTTGGTCGCTTTCCCTCGCTTTTTGTTGGATATCTCGCCAAGCTCATAATCTGTTCGTTTAAGTTGCTCGTCCATTCATGCAAAGCCTTTGATATCATTTCTGGCAAATGGAAAGTCAGTAAAAAAAAGAAGTGAAAAAAATATGTGTAATTCTCCAAGTGGTGGTGCTTTGAAAGATGAAGAGGTATTGGACCCCCAATTAGTTCCCCAGAACAAGTGTAGTAAAGGCTGATGTGAATAAAGAGGGTTCTGATGTAATTGATGTCTTATTAAAACAGGCCTACAGCTTATATAGATGCTTAAGTCTCAGCTGAGTTGTACAAGGATTTTCTGTAGACTTAAAAAATTGTTAAAGAATCGTATGAAGTTACAGTATGTTGGCTGATTGACCTATGTTGGCTGATAGATTCTTCAGCTTATTAACTGAAAGACCTCCAAGACACGATCGTCTCTGACTTGTACTCTTTCTCTCCTCATCCATCCATTTCTCCACTCTTCTTCTCCCTGCCTCTCCATCTGTCCATCCACACCTCTGATTAGCAGGCTCCCTCTAGAATGCCCCCTCCTCACCACCATCATCCTCATCATCACCAGCACCACCACAACCCTCCTAACTCCCTCCTGGAGCACGGAGGTCCTCTGGCCCAGCAGCCTCTGCAGCCCCTCCTCCCCCCTCACCTGGCCCACCGCTCACCCTCTGGTCAGGGCTCGCCCGCCCGGCCGCAGATGGTTCCGCAGGCACGCGTAATGAGCTCCCCGCCCTCTGGGAACCCCCACCAACAACACCAGAACCAACAGCATCATAACCAGCAACACCAGAACCAACAGCATCAGAACCAACAGCATCAGAACCAACAGCATCAGAACCAACAGCATCAGAACCAACAGCAGCAGGCTCAACAACAGCCCAAAAACATCCACATCAACCCCCATTTCAGGGGTCCTTCGTCATCCCCTGCCCAAGGTAAGCCTGGACCCTTAGCAAGTCTCTGTTTCTTCTCAGGTCTCTGGGTTGGAGGTTGTTTTGTTGGGTTAGTACATTTAAAGTAGACATTATATAAAACAGTGGTTCTCAACCCTGGTCCTCAAGGCCCACAGTCTTGCATGTTTTCGATGTTTCCCTGCTCCAACACACCTGATTAAAATGCATGGGTGACTATGCAGCTCAGCAGAAGCCTGATAAAGACAATTCATTTGAATCAGGTGTGGTGGAAGGGGAAAACATCAAAAACATGCAGGACAGTGGGGCCCTGAGAACCAGGGTTGAGAACCACTGATATAAAACATGCATGTTGTTGTTGTTTTTTTGTTTTTGCGATTGTGTTTTCATTGGTTACTTGGTCTTTGGCTTGTGGAAGTTGTTGGGTTAAGAGCCCCGTGCTGCCATTGGGCTTGGCAGTTCTCCTTGAACAGCGCTGAAAGGTGTCTGGATTAGAGCAGCGTGTTGTTGTTTGCCTGAATGACAAGTGAATAGGTCTGCCTGCCAGTAATGGGGTTATCCTCTCCTTCTTTAGGCAGCATCGCCATTTCATTCCCCCAGATGGGTTTATCTTGGCCTGTCTGTCTAGGCTGCAATTGAAATTTGTTACCAAGGTGTGTCAGTGTGTGTGTGTGTGTGTGTGTGTGTGTGTGTGTTTGTGTCAGTGTGTGTGTTTGTGTCAGTGTGTGTGTTTGTGTCAGTGTGTGAGTCCCTCTGAAAGATCAAGGATTGCCTCCAGTCATGATTCATTGTATGTTTGGAGGGAGGGAGCCAGACAGACAGACAGCTGGTGTGTTCTGTTAGTGAGGAGGGCTGCCGGGATAACTGGATGGTTATTTCCTCTGCTTGGCACGGTTCCCAAACCTGATTTGGCAAATAAACCGTCCCTGTTATAGCTTCCATTTTATTCACAAAAATATGATCAATGCAATAAAATCACATTTAATGTATTATGATTAGACGAAATAGCACGTAGAATAGAGTCAAGTCTTAAGCATTATGGATGAGGAAATATTTGTTGTGGCATGTCTTAACCTTTGTGCCTGCTATGTGTATTCCATCATTGGGCTAAATCACATGCTTTTACCATGTCCTATGGCTGCTGTGGATATGTGAGGAGGAAATTTAAGATGCGTGCCTGTGTAACAGTGTTTAGCAGCGATGTGTCTAATGGACTCCTCCCTCCCTCTCCCCTCGCCCTTCCTGCCCCCGCCTCCCCCTTCCATCTCTACTCACCCTGTTCCTCCACCCCTCCCCCCTCTCTCCCCTACTCTCTCGCTCTGTCTCTCATTGCAGTGCCCTTGATGCCGCCTGCTCAGAGCCAGAGCCAGCCCAGACCTGCTGTGGGTCCACAGAGGTTCCCTGTGAGTAGCAGCTGTCTCTCTCTCTCTCTCTCTCTCTCTGTGTCTCTCTTTCTCCTCTCTCTCCCTCTCTCCCTCTGTCTCTCTGTCTCTCTCACTCTGTCTCTCTCCCTCTCTTTCTCCCCCCCCCCCCCTGTCTCTCTTTTTCCTTCCATCACATGGTTAGCATGCCTCTTTGTGAAAGCAATATCATTACGCCATTTAGGCTGGCCTGCCGAGCCAAATACTGTTAGAGCAAATCTGTAAACACACTGATATCAAGCTCCTGCTGCACCACTGGGAGGCGTTGATAGGGGGTCTAGGGGGGCAGGGACTCCAGGGGGGCCGGGGCTCCAGGGTTCAGGGGCTTAGAGAGTCACTCTTCATGGGTGCACGAGGGCTAAGGATACCACAGCCTGGCACATTGTGGAATTCTCAAGCCCTGGATCCTGCATGGGCTTCCAGTAGAAAAAACAGCGCTTTCCCTCAATTCTTAAAAAAAAAAGTATATCCCCAAAGTCTGAATAAAGACCGAAACACTGTTTGAATTATTGAAGTACTGGGGCCTTTTCCTATGGAACTCAAGGCTAAATTTGAAGAAGGGAAAAAGAAAAATCTGGAACCGGTAGATAATATAAAGTATTTTTAGTATGTGAGGAATAAAGTGGCTATTTCTAAGATTACAGAAAAAGCTGCAGAGTGATAAGTGAGTTTGTGATTGGCATGAGGGAGTTAAAGGCACGGCCAGCCATCTTGTCATCCAGCCAAGTGCACCTCCAGTCCTGTGGTCCTTCCAGCTAATGATGCTTTGGCATCAGGTGGCCTCGTGTCTGACTGACACTCCTGCTAACGGCTCTTTATATGGATTTATGCAAATTGATGATTGGGAAAATGGCTGCATCCAATTGCATTTCATGTGTTTTTCTTTTTTCTTTTAACAAACCCGAAGCCAAAGGAGCTTGATCCTTCTGGTGGGAAGTCAAATATATACATTCATATATATATAAAAAATAATCTGTGTCCTCTCAATGTCATCTTACTGATGCCTGTCTTGTCTCGTGATGATGTGTGCAGATTGATGGGATGGGCTCTGACTGGGAGTAGAAGGACAGTTAGTCCTCATCGGGGGGGAGGCTGGGCAGAGGCTGGGGGAGGCTGGGGGGACCTCTAGCACGGTGCCACATTCCCCTGGTGTCATTCATGTTGAAGACAGCAGCTGCCAACAACACCGTTTAAAAAATGTGTCTGATAAAATAGCAAGTTCCTGTTTACCACTACACCCAGTCATCCATGATGTCATTACATTATCATCTATGGTGTCATTATCATCATCCATGATGTAATTCTCATCATCCATGATGTCATTATCATCATCCATGATGTCATTATCATCATCCTTGATGTCATTATCATCATCCTTGATGTCATTATCATCATCCATGATGTCATTATCATCCACAAAGTCATTATCATCCATGATGTCATTATCATCATCTATGGTGTCATTATCATCATCCATGATGTCATTATCATCATCCATGATGTCACCCACCATCATCCTTGATGTCATTATCATCATCCATGATGTCATTATCATCCATGATGTCATTATCATCCATGATGTCATTATCATCCATGATGTCATTATCATCCATGATGTCATTATCATCCATGATGTCATTATCACAAGGTGTAAGGGGTGTGTGCTGGGCTCTGAAGCGTCTCTGTGGAAACATTTAGCAGAGATTAATACTTTTGTTCCAGGTGTCTAAAGACAAATCTACCCATATTAATATCACTGCCAGTCCTAATCCTTGAAATCCATTTCTTAATGAACAATGTGTCATTCTGCCCCCTCCTCCAGTCCATTGTTTGACATTTGACTTAGCTAGTTTGATTTTTATCGCTGGATCCGTTACATATTGAGCACCTCTCAGACAGTTTTTTATCATCAAGGATTACCAGTCTGGGGGGGGTGGGGGAGTGGAGTAGTGGGTATCCAGGCCTCATCAAATGTGTAAATATCCTAATAAAGCACTATGTCGACAGATACAAGCTCACCCTCCACTGTGCAAACAGGCGCCTGACCTTTTCCAAAGCAGACTGATAGCGTTCGCTATAACAGGACACTCTTATTCCCTCACCTCGGATTAAAGCCCACTTGATTAACTTTACGTTAAGCAACTTTGCAGACGCCCCCGCTACCCCCCCCACCTCCCCCCTCCCCTCTAAACACTGTCAGTCTTCAGTGGAATAAAGGTGGATTAAAGCTTCGATAGCATCTTAAATCATTTACTGGGAGGCTTGGTGGAGGTAAAGCAGCCCCATTTTGTGGAAGTGCCACGTGTTGAATAGAAGGTTAATTTTTCAACAGAGACCGATGTTTAAGGAGAATAAAGGAGACAGCTATGGTGGGGGGAGGGGGGGTTTATTCCGAAGAGGGATTAAAGGATCGTTATCTAGTTTTCGGTGGATGGATGGGGGAGTGGGGGTGGGGGGGATTGAACATACAAAAGCGGGGGTGGGCAGATGAAACAAAGAAGTGAGTGAGCGCTGATCCTTGACTGAAGCGTCAGTGTCCTTGTACCTGACACATTAGCTGTCCGGGTCAACAATGTGGCACTCAGGATTAATGCAGGTTTTAGCCTTCATTCATTCTCAGGGATTTCTCTCCTCTTCATATCGTCTTGCATATTGATGTTCCACCAGTTCAAATCCTGCATAATATAGATGACCTTAGCCATTCGCTTACACCAGCCAGCTACACACACACACACACACATACTCACACACAGCCAAATGAAATGCTGCGCTGCAAATGCCCACTTTTAATTAGTTTAATTTGGTAGTGATTGCTATATTCCTCAGCTGTGGTCTGTAACTCCTGAGTGTGTGTGCCTCCTGCCAGGGACCTGGGGACTTCCAGCAGCACATGCCTGGCAGCTTTGGCCCCCCCCAGAGGCCCCCCCATCACATGGAGCCCTGGAGGAACCAGCCCCCTCCGCCCCTCCAGGACAGAGAGCCTTTCTTCATTGGTGGTAGGATACAGACCTGCTACGCTACACACACACACACACACACACACACACACACACACACACACACACACACACCCAGTGTTTCCTCCACCTTGCACATTAAGAGGTTAACATGTTTATCCTAGCAGGCTTCACCACCTGTGCTTCACCATTAGTGGCTCTTCATGTTATATGTATGTGTACATGCATACATGTCAATGAGCCTCTATACATATCAATGCCTATCCGGTTCCTTTCCTCTGGTGCTTCGTGTCAAATGGCAGATGTTTGGGAAGACTAGTGAGGTTACTGCTTCATGATAGAGATGTGTGGCTGTTTGTATCCTGCCGCAGCAGCAACACACACTTCTGAGTGCCGACAACTGATGCATCTAAACAGGCCTGACGTCTCTGTTCCCTTCAACAGAGCCGCGCTTCCCTGGGCAACACATGTTCGACCACCCCAACTCCTCCCCTCTGATGAACAGCAGCAACAGCCACCACCAGCAGGTCCCCGGCCAGGGACACCCTCCCTTTGGACAGCCAGCCTTCAACCAGGCGGGCCAGGGCCCGGGTCCTCTGGGGCTGTTCCAGAGGGAGCCCCCCAGACCCAACCTTCCTCCCCAGGGCCACCAGGGCATGGGCGGGCTGGGTCAGCACGGTGGACCCCCCAACAATCGGCAGTTCATGGGCGGCCCGGGTCTCCGCCAGTCGTTCCCCCCGCAGCAGAACCCCTTTAGCGCTCAGCAGCTTCCGTTTGGGATGCAGGTACGGATGAGAGTAAGTGACTTCTACAACCTCAGTGAGTGTTTGGTGAACCTCATGTGTACCTCACATGTTCCCCTCTCAGATTTGGGTGACGTATGGATGGAGGGAAATATTTCAAATATACGTTTATCACTGTGATGTGAACAAGTTTATGTTTTATTTGCTCATCATCCGTCACGTTCCCTAGGGGCGTCCTCGCCATCCTAGTCGAGAGCACGTGGCATTAATTGTTCTGTTGGTGAATGTCTCCAGGAGTCAGACTCCATTATCAAAACCCTAATAATGAACGCATAAATAAATCAGGTTAGTTTAATATTGGCGGTTACTGAAGCGTTCAGATGAAAGACTAATATTTATTATTAGAGATCCAAGATCTCGTCCCAAAATGGGCTCCATGTGTAGACACAGGCAGCAGTGCCCTCTAGTGGTGCTCAGTCTGGGTGGGAGCCAGCAGGCTATATGAGGACACAGATTGGAGGTTAATCAGATGCAGAACGCTCAGAAAAACAGGAGATGTGTGTTTCAGCTCCTCACTATGAGAGTCAGTCAACTAGAAAAGGGGAATTGCCTCATCTTATAGGATACGTCTTCATAACAGTCTCGCTCTACTCTCAAATTCCTATTTTTTTTGTATTTTATTATTTTGTTTCTTTGTTCTGTGGTTGACAGGGCTTGATGCACGGCCCTCCTCACTCCCAGCTCTCGCGTCATGACCCTCCGCTATCCCATCAGCCCTTGCACCAGCAGCACCACAGGCAGGATGTGTCCCAGCCTCCCCCTCACCTGCTCCCTCTGCAGCAGCACCCCAGCGAGCAGCAGCGGCCCATGATGCACCACTCCCAGGGCCCCTTCCAGCAGCAGCTACTGGGGGGCAGCCCTCGCCAGATGCCCCCGCAGAACCAGAACCCCCAGCAGCAGCAGCACAGCGCCCCCATCAGGCCCCGCATGGTGAGCACCCACACACTCACACTTTTTAACCACTCAGAACAGTGGTGAGGATTCTGTGGCGGCATTTATTTGGGGATTTCGAGGGGGGGAACAAGCCAAAAACCACCAAATGCATGTTTTTATATTTTAATATATTTGCTTTTCCATGACTCTTATTCATGACAGCTTAGAAAGGTCCAAATAACTAAATCCATCTATTTGACTTAATTATAACTAACTCTCCTTCCCTCTCCGTCTCCCGGCAGAGTAACCCTAAACAGATCCAGCTTCTGCCCCTGCGCAACAGCAACCTGCGAGAGCTTCCCGTCGCCACCGGCAACCCCAGCATGAACAGTGGCCGCCCCGCCTCCACCCCCACGTCCAACGTCCGACCGGTTGCCAGGGCGGCGCCGGGGATGCGTCCGGGGCAGAACCTCCGTCCCGTGCCCAGCGGGGGTGGAGGCAGAGGCAGAGGCCAGCCCCCCAGCAAGGCTCAAGCCACCCCTGGGGCCCCTGAGAGAACCGTGGTGAGGAAGGAGATCCCCAGCACTCCTGTCACTGCCACACCTGTGGTGAGTCCTGCTCATAGTTCACCTGCGCATTCAGTCTTCACAGGTGGAGAGAACATGCAAGAGTTTAATACTTTATCAAATGTCTTAAAAAAATAATATATATATTATTACATATACATATATATATATATTGGTAGCTGTTTGATAATGTTGCAGCTAGTAGCTGCTCATTTCTAGCCAATTTTAACACTGTTTTTGATGGGGGTGACATTTAGGGGATGGTCAACTTTCTTTATTGGAAAAAGGAAACATGCTTTGTGGTACTGTACAGATTTAGAGCTGTGCAGTCAGTGACTCTTAACATAGATCTTCCAGACACATTAGACTGGACTAAGCCTGTAATTAGTGCAATGGGGGGTGACCGGCGTTCATTAATGACCCCATCACAAGGTTATTAATGGGGAGCAGCCTTGCATGAAGTCCATCAAAAAGAGAGGGAGGGAGAGAAAAAGAGATCAATACTGTCACATATTTCTCTGGGGGTCTATCGACCCTCGGTACAACTGCAGCGGAGCGGAGCCACCGTTTGTAGCTTGAGGGAGCGCTGGGCAGCGCCCGAACGAGGAAGAGGATGTCGCTGATGTGTGCCGTTTGTTTTTGATGCATCCTTCAGGACCCTGAGGAGGACGAGGAGACGAGGCTTTACCGCCTGAAGATCGAGGAGCAGAAGAGGCTGAGAGAGGAGATCCTGAGGAGGAAGGAGATGAGGAGGCAGATGCAGGCTGGAGTCAGGAAGAAGGAGCTGCTCGATCGCATCACCAGCCAGGCAGCCAATCAGGCCCCAGGACAAGGTCCATTCCCCAATCAGAACGCAGCAGGACCGTTTCCCCCCCAACAACAACAACAGCAGCAGCCACCACAGCAACAGCAGAGGCAACAGGCCCCCTTCCCCCCTAAACCCCAGCAGCCTCAGCTCCCCCCCCAGCAGGGTGCCCCCTTCCCCCCTAACGGCACCCCACAGACCATCCAATCCCGCCAAAACGTTAAGACCCGTTTGCAGATGGCCAAAGGCGGGCAGCAGCAGCAGCGTCCGGGCCCTGGAGTGACCCAGCAGGACCATTGGCAGCAGCAACAGCAGAGGAGGAGCGGCCTCCAGCAGAACCCCGGCAGACCAGGCCCTCACTTCCAGGGCCCCCAGGGTCTCCAGGCCCCACCAGGGAACATGCCCATGCTGGAGGGCTCCGGGGACGGCCCAGGGCCGGAACAGGTCCAGTTTCAGGGGAATAAAGCGATCATGAAAAGGACTGTGATGCAGCGATCCAACAGCGGTGGGAGAGACACTCTGCAGCCTCCACAGAAAGTCCGTGTGGTCAAGCTGCTCGGAGGGGTAAGAAGATTATCTTCAATGTCTGTTTATCTCCCAATTTTTATTTGTATATATATATATTATTTTTTGAACTTGCTCTGAAGTATGTTAATGATATTGATATGTTTTTTTTTTTTTGTGTTGTGTTTTTCTGCCTCACACTTGATATTCCCATATGCTGCAGTTCCAAAACTCAACCAAACTTGGTTGAACTTATCCAAAATATTCTCATATACTTTTGAAATGCCACTCGTTCCCTTCGGAGGATCTCTTCTCCCATCTCCAAACACTTCTAACCTATTTCCAGGTGACAGCCAGACATGTCTGTGTCACTCTAAACTGAATTGATCTGTACAAGCGGCTCATTTCCTGGCCTGTTTGGTCTCGGTGTTGAAACCTGAAGTACCAGGAAAGGTACCAGTCATTAAAGAAGCTGGATGACATTTATCAGAGTTCACTGCTCTTAAAGGTTAACGTCCTTGTTTTAAAAGACAAGGACAGGTATTCTCTTAAGGAAGATAAAGATCAAGGGGAGTGTAAAACATAATAGACGCCTGCAGGCCCCCGATTGTTTTGTTCTCGGTTTTGATAAGTTGCCGCTGCTGCGATTATTAATTAATCTCCATTTGCGGAATCACAGAAGGGCTCCTTCTTTTTTTTTTATCAAAACACACGGATTTGTGATGGGATGCGGTAGGTGTGTGTGTGTGTGTGTGTGTGTTGTGAGATGTGATAGTATTTGGATTAAGCTTTATTCCCATGCACCCCTCCCCCCTCCCATCCCAGAGAGTAACCCTGTGAAGCCAGAGCCTGCTGGCTGGGTGCAGATAAAGATAACAGTGTCAGGAATCATTAATAGAAACCTGCCCACATATCTGAACTGCAGCATCTTTCTGAGGGAGCGATGGAGGGCGAGCGAGGCAGGCTTGGAGAGGGCGAGAGGAGGAATGGAGGGGGCTGAGGGCCCGTGGCTGTGCTGAAAAGCAGGATCGTCTGATGGCCCCTCTTGCACATTGTTAGGCTGTCATCGACGGCAGCCCCTAACAATGTTATCTCTCTCCGTCTCTCTCTCTCTCTCCATCAGCCTCCCATCTCTCAGGTGCGAGTGCCAGAGAATGTCAGCCCATCTGAACAGGCAGCGTAATTAATCTCTCTCTTACAGGGGGCGAGGCACCGTAATACCTGTGTAAGAAAAGAGTTGCCACTTTTGAGGATTTGGATTTGTATAGCTTAGTCACACAGATGAGAAGTGGGGGGGGGGGGGGGCGGGTGGGTGGGTGGGGGAGGGGGCAAATTACATTTTTATCCTCCATAACAACACTCAACACAAAAGCTGGCGGGGGTGGGGTGAGGAGGGGGAGAGGAGTTTGGGTAAGGAAGGCTGTGGAGGAGGAGGAGGAGAGGGAGGAGGAGGAGGGTGGCTGAACATCAAGCTGATGTCACTCCAGCCTAACACAGCTTAGCATGTGATGAGTGCTATCAGAAGCAGTGATTTCTATAGGGACGATTAATCCATTTGTGGGCAGGGGTAGGTGTGGGGCGGACAGGTTCCCCAGATGGTGTCCCCTCACCCCCACCCCACCTCCCTCCACCCAGTATTGATCTGTCACATCTCACCTTCACTTCTTCCTCCTTTGCTCTACCTGCTGCCTCAATGCAACATGGACTGCTACTGTGTTCGGTAATAAGACTTTTACCTTAGTGGAGGCCAGGTGGCCTCTACCAGGTAGCCTCTACCAGGCGGCCTCTACCACGTAGCCTCTACCAGGCGGCCTCTACCACGTAGCCTCTACCAGGCGGCCTCTACCAGGCGGCCCCCGTGTTGTCGATGGTCCACACCCTCCCTGTTCCATGCTTGCACTATTTTGGAAGTGGACAGAGGGCTTAGAATGGCTTTCACTTATATGCTGACCCCCCCTGCCCCCCCTTTCCCCCCCGTCCAGGGAGGAGACAATCTGGACGCCTGCGACCCCCTTCAGCAGCAGCAGCCCATCAGACCAGGCCCCCCACTTCGCCAGGGGCCCCTGAGGAAGATCACCCTGGCCAGCCCTCCTGGGGAGCCGCTCCAGAGCCTTGCCCCAGCCCTGGAGGGCAGAGGGGGCATAGGCAGCCCACAGCCAAACAGGGTAGGAGCCTCCAGCCACCCAACATTCCTCTGTCCAAACATCAAGCATACTGAAAAAGGGGTTACATGAAGAAGGTAGTGAGAGACTGGAAGTTCCTTAATCAGAAGTGCTCTTAGTTCCTAGGTAGGCTGTTGTGTCCAGCAGTGTTGGAGGGGAGGGTGGGAGGGATGGAGGGGATGTGTCACGTGTTGACTTCAAGGCTGAATGTGTAATTAGAACATCAAGCTATCTCCCTTAAGCAGGGCCCCCTAACCATTTTTTTGTCTTTCCCCCCCCATCTATTCCCTCTTTCCCTCTCCGCCCTTTAAATGCAGGTGGTGGTTCCAGGGCGGGGCCGAGCCAGAGGCAGAGGGGCCGTGGGGGCCGGGACGATTGGCCGGGGCCGACCATTGCCCACGAGGCAGGCTCAGAAGGCCCCAGAGGGCCAGTCCACCGTGTCCATCGAGGGGCTGTCATCATCCACCACTGACACTCAGCTCCGGAACCTCCTGAACTCCATCGGACCCATCCAGGTGAGACTTCTCTCTGCTCTGAGCTCTGCTGGTAGAACCTGTACCTGCACACAGCCCCGCATGGTGACAGCTAAGAAAATGGAGGCATGGAGATTCATGATTGAACAGTTGCGATGGTGTACAGCCGCTGTTGATTTCTCGTACATTCTCAGCGCTCTAACTCGTGGTCCTATAGCGCCCTCTACCTGTACTTTTGGACGCTCACCCACATTTTCTTATCTCCACTCCCCCACACCCTCGCTCCCTCTAGTGGAGGACAGAAATGGCCTTCATAGCAGTAGTTGCTGTTGCCCCCCCCCATCCCCCCTTCATATCAATATCAAAACATGAACTGTCCCTTAAAATCGGCCCCTTTAAATCTCTGCAGATGTTCAAAATGCTGCCCCAGCAGAGGAAAGCCATCGCTAAATTTGTCAGCCCCCAGCACGCTCACAGCTTCCAAGTCAGCTTCAACAGGTAAAGTCCCTGTGTTCTACTGTGTCTGCCCTGTTCTACTGTGTTCTACTGTGTTCTGCTGTACAGACAGGTCAGATGAAGCACGGTCAGCTTGTGGAACACAACTGTGTTGTCTAAACTCACATTTCTATTTTTAAAACAATATGATGTCATCAACAAGAAACTCACTTATGAACAATATATTTATTATCATAAATCAACTGTGATTTTATTTAATCAAAAGAGTCATATTTCCTGACTCAATGCTGCTTCTGTCTAATGAAGGCAGCATCACTTTAAACCCTCTGAGATTGGTCACAGTCAGTATCACAGTGGAAGATGATCACATGCGTTCTGTTCATGCATGAGAACCAGTGAACACACACATGCAGTGCCTCCACCATCACTGCGGCTCACCCCACACTCCTTCTGATCATCACAGGCACATGATAGATTTGTCCCATATTGACGTGTCGCTGATTGACGGCTAAGGCAGGAGGGATCCAGTGCAGGACGTCACTCACGCTGCCCCCGGCAGGATGGCCCCTCCTCACGGGTACGAGACGGTGGCTAACACACGGCTCTCTGGGCACCACATCAGCTGGGCCCTCCACAGACAAGCACCTCAGCCCCCTCGTACAGGCACCGCACCAACGCCTGCCACAGCCTGCGGACCTAGGAAGATACCCCCCCCCCCCCTCCCTCACCCCCCGCCCCCCTCCCCCCTGCATGTTCCCCTAGCCAACAGGACTGGGGTTGTTTCTGAACACGCTGGAACGATATATCTGCTAGACAGACACTCAGCTCTGCTGATGCAGGTTGTGGAAACAAGGTTTGGTGAAAAAAAATCTCTGCGATGATAATTTAGCCGTTCCTATCGACATTAGATAATGGTTGCTCCCTCAGTTCCGCCCCGCCGATAACAACAGATTTGAGCCCAGTAGGTTTCCAGGAATTAGAAGGGTTTGAGTGTAGTGGTTTTTGTGTGGGGGTTGTTGAGACAAAGCTCCCGCTCTAATGTTGCTTCCGGATTTTGGTTGTGAGAGGCAGTGATGTCTGCTGGCTTGCATGTTTTATCTCCACCACCTCGCTGTAGTGTTACCTCCCTCCTGTAGGTGGCAGCATCTTATAGTGAATCTGGTCTTCCCGTTTGGCATCAACATTTACCTTTCAAGGCAGAGAACATCGTCAAGATATCTAGGGGGCCGGAGGGAGGGTGTAACTGAACAGCCTATATATAATACACCTGTAGTCAGGGTTACATACTTCTTGCTGACTCTAATTTTTTCGACTGGTATTCACAGAGTTAAGGCAGCAATTCTGTCTCACTGCCTAGCAACCTTCACTCTAGTTACTTTCTAACAGACATTTTGGTAGATATCTCTAGTTTGTTCTTCTCTCTCGTTTAGTGGGAGGACTACATTGACACTCCCCATCAAGAGGCCCTTTGGCTAGAACATTCTTTAATAGCAGATCCTGGATCTCTAATCAATCGATTAGGACTTTTACCTGTTTAAACAGGAGGTTTTGTACAAAATCTAGATTTTCCTCTCTTTTTTTGACATAATTAGATTTATTTTGCTGAATCATTGTCTACCTTTGCTTAGTGGGCATTTTGACTTCCAGCACACGTTGGAGTTTGCTGTGTTCTGTAGACAGGTTTTAAAGGTGACATATTGAGATTTGGTGGTTAGTTCTAGATAGCATCTATGGCAGAATAGGTTTAAAGGACGGGGATTTCTCAATAGTTTGTAATGATTTCTGTTGAAATAGGATTTGGGTGATTTGTTTCCCAGTAATAGTTATATGGATGGTGCTACTTGTATTGAGGGTTAAGGGATTTGTGTTGGTGCGTTCAGGGAACAGCTTAAATTATTTTGGAGTTCTTTGTTTAAGCAGGATGGTGTTTCGAATAGCTCATAAAAACAACAAACAACAAAACCTACCCATCTCAAAAAGAGGAGGCATATTTTAATTTGTGGCATCGTAGAAAGCAACATGGAAAATGTTAACAGAACATAGTTAATTTCAACTTTAGCCATTTATAGCGACAGTCATGATCTTACCGCTCAGCAAGTTTCCAACCTCAGAAAATTACAATTTAACGAAAATCGATTTGATTTTTATGTGACCAGAACTAGGGTCTTACGCCAGTATCCAACCAGTCAAGCAGCATTATTTCAATATACAATTAATTTAATATACTTAATTTCAGCTTGGATCCACACTTCATTTAAGCCACACAGCTCCCAACATGGAGTCTGAGTCAATCACTCTGATTTGTTGGTCGTCATCAAAAAGAGCAAAAAATGATCATGCATTTAAAAGTGCGGGGGCAACCATTATCCGAATATTAGTCATCATGTATATAAAACCATAACTTTCACTGTGTTTATCAGCGTTCTCGTGTATACAGTATGTGATTTGATGTATGTATCGAGTTAACTTTTTATATATATACAAGAAGGTGTCCAGACGTTAAATCATTTTACAAACATTTAATTTGTATGTAGAACCAAAAACCTAAGACTGGACCACATTTCTGTTAATAGGCGTTTGAAGACATTTTAAAGGTAAAAAAATTACACAAAAAAAAATAATAAACAACTGGCATATATACCATGAAACTACAGGTATGTGAAGCCGATTTAACTTCTAGCCCACTATGTTTGTGTGTTTTTAATGTCCTCGTTTCTGGTTGAGTTAAGGCATAGTACTTGTGCCTGGCTTGTTTTTGGTGTGCTATTTTTTAATAATGTGCCCCCTGTGTGATTTCTCTGCCCCTTGCTAATGTGTCCTGCACTTATTCTGGGTGTTTTGTGTTTTTACAAAGACCTCTTCTTCACATCCAATGGGATACTGAGTCTGAATAAGATTAAGATTCTTATGAATTTCAGTCTAAAACACACAATTGCAACTTTTATCTAATTTAATCAATAAGTTGCTATATAGTTCTCATTTTTAGCACAGTGAGGATTTGCAAAGGATTTGATGACTGGTTTGGACTGAATTTATATCCTTAGTATCCCTAATTTCTCCACAAAAACACATGCAAACACACACAGATTTGACTTTTTTCTTTACATAACACGTTACATAAAAGTGCTCTTGAATTTGTAAGTTAGAGAAATGCATTATATTGAATTACAGTTAATTGGTTTGCTTTGCCACTTGGATCACATGATTTAACTTTTGACTTGGATGCTGTTTTATTAATTTATTTTTTGTTCCTTTTGTGTTGATATTTTCAATGTTTGAGGTATGTGTGGTTTGTGTGGTAAACCTGCACTTACTGTAACTATTTCATTAAGCACTTAAATGTTTGCATTTCGAATAGGTTTAAATATGGCAATCCTATGGATTTTCAAAGTATCGGCAATGCCACTTAAGACATGTTATAAGACTAGTTGTCTTACAACGGGAAAAAACAGGTTCATATTGGATCTATTTGTACTCTGTTATAAGGGATTTATTATTGTGCACCAGTTTGAACTGGGCTTCCCATCTCCAGTAGGGCAAGTTCTGAATCTTACTAATTAAGTTGGATCAAGACTATGCTTCAAGTTACTAATTGGTATTCTAATAGTTGTGGATATCCTCTCAATTGCTGACTTTGTTACTTGATCGTTTTCTTGTAATTATTTTCTCAACAATATTTCAAATCCACTGCTAGAACAGAACTGTGCTCCTCAATAGATTTTTCCACTAGGTAACTCGGAGGTGAATTAACCAATAAATAAAAAAAATCTTTTTTACAGGACTGTGGAGAAGTAACTATATGTCTTTTCTTCATAGGTTGGATCGTTCCAAATGTAAAATATATCAAAGCAGGATCAACATTTCATAGTAAAAAAAAGAAAGAAAATTACATAAAATATATATTTTTTCATATTTCATTTTGCATTATGGAAAAACACAGAACACAGTTAAACGAAGCAATTCCCAGTAATTGGACATGTTTTTATATAGCAGATATTTCCTTTTTGATCCCAAGCGTTGCTCCTCCTTTGATATTCACATCTCCCTTCTGATGTGTTTAACTCCTTTCATTGCAGGTGACTCAGTCCCTGAAGAACATCACTGACTTGTGTTTTTACTCCCTCAGTGTCTGACCCAAACAGAGGCTGCTAGGCTGGATTCTGATTGGGTCTCCCAAAAACCAGTATCCCCGCTTCCATCCATTTCCCTTCTCTAACTTTTCAACCAATGTCTTGTTTTTCTTCTGTTGCTGCTTCTGTTGAGCCAACAGGTCATCTGGGTGTGGGGAAGGTGGTGGTGGAAGGTGGGGGTGGGGTGGGGGGGTGGGGGTCTTCTGTGTGTCGCCTGTCTGACACAAGGCCTCTCAGACCCAAGTCCTGTCAACCCTGCTTGGCGCTCACTGTTTGGCCGGATTTCGAGAAAGACAAGATTCCTTGAAAGTATTTCCATGCTCCTGATGATGCTTTTTAATGACTTGAACCTGTTGTGCACCACGTCCAGTGTAACCCGCAAGTCTATGTTTACGACTGATGTAAGCAAATGTTAATGCATCATGGTTGTACTGTTTCGACATAAAATGTGCAATAACTTCAACAAACTATAATGTACTACACTGGTGAAATGTTTGATGGCATGGTCAGTTCTTGAAAGAATAAACATACGATTTATAAAACATTTCCATCTTGCTTTTATTATTAGATTGCATTAGATATTATCAGGAAACGCATATAAGCTTAGTTGCAGGATGTTTTTTACTGGAAGGAAAGGTCACTCTTTCAAAGCGTTTCAGTCTATGTGTCACAGGAGAAAGATCTATTTTACCATCACACAGTTAAAACCTGCTTGTCATTTTTGGTGAATCAGAGATTCCTAGTTGTGGTCACAGTCTCCTATGATAGGATAGTGGTCCAGAAAGTTCCTCTATTCACCCAGCCTGTCATTTATCCATGACGTCTTGACTACGGCAGTTAGCTTAGAAACAAAAGTTTCTTGGTGTTTTCCCACAATGCCATTCGTCTCCCGTTCGCAACATGTCAACATGTTGTAGGAGCAGCTCTTCCACCTGTCCCAGTGCAGACCTGAGGCCCTGGGAGGAGGGATTAGACCCAGGCTTCTATTTACCTGCTCTCTGGAATGCTTTCACATGGCTGCTTTTGTATCTCCCCTCCCAGAGACCCAAGGTCACGGCTCTGGGAGAGACGGGCCGCTTTGTCCTCCTGCCAGTTTCCACCTTCACAATATCAACAACAACACACAATGTGGAGCAGACTTGAGAGAAGGAAGTGGAATTCCTGATCGTGTTGCAACAGTGTTCAGGAACTTGCCCGTGTCTAACTTCTAACTTTAGTACAAGTACAGGGGTTGTGCCTCTCTCTGCCCCCCCCCCCCCCCCCCCCAGCCCCCCCACCCCCCACCCCACCCTCTTCAGACAGGTTTTTTCCGCTGTGATTTCAAAGTCTGTGCAGATGCAATGTCTCATAGAGTTTGTATCTTGTAACACTTAGAGGCACAGTTAAATGCACAGTAATGCTATTTACATTAGTTTGCATTTTTATTAGCATCTGCTGAATCATCCAGGGCCATTCAAAATAATTTTCTCACAATATATTGTAAGCATCATGCAATTTTATATGAGATACAATATATCTTCCAAAAGTGTAACATTTTAATGGCTTTTGTTTTAAATATATAACAGCTGAATGGAGTTTCCACATATTGCTATTTAACCCAATTGAAGGCGCTTGACTGATAATAGCCAGTAATTAACACTCTTGGTAAAACAGACTTCTCACCACATGATGTCGCACTTGCACAATTTATCAGAGACTACCTCATCTTCGATAGTCTACCAAGCTTATGAGTACTGGACGTAGTAATCGGAAGAATGGGGTTGATGGGTCGTGGTTTTTAGTGATTGTATTGAAAAGTCTTGGCTAGTTTTGTTCTAGTAAGACTTATTGGCTTGCTTTGAGCTGCCTCTCTGTCCTTATAGGTCTACAATACAGCTCACTGCAGTCCAGATAAATACTTGCAATAATGTTATACAAACTGCCCTTTTCAAGTCAAATTGGCAGTGAAATTTGTCAATGAACTGTAGCAGTAAATGTTTGATTTAAGGACATTTCCTGTAAACTAAATCCCCCTGTGGCCTGTCTTCAAGCAGATTTAGGACTAACAAGTGCGGTTCTGTTTAATCTATCTATAGATTTTTTTCAGAAGTTATTTGCAAAAGGCTAAACTCGTTAAATTTAACATGGAGTCTCTAGATTTCACAAGCAGACACCAAAGCAGTTCAAAGAGAAGCACAATCCTAATATTTCCTATAACCTGCTATGAAAGTTTGTATTCTGCCAAAATCACAGTTTGCAAAAACCCAATAATTAACTCAACTCTCTGTGTCGTGAGCTACTACAGTATATATTGCTGGAACAAATCCTTGATTGAGTTGAGTATAAATGTTCAAATCTAATGGATATTTAGGCTATATATGCATTTTTTTTTTTTTTACAATTAAACCATAGAATCTGTTTTGATTCTGGTATGTTTATCATATGTTATGTGGGTTATTGGGAGACAAAGACATGTAACAACTGCAGTTTTGAACGTTTTCTTTATCTCATTTTGTAATAAACATATAAATAATAAACTCTAGACATTTTTTGACACATCTCCGTTATGAAAGGTAACTGGTTATGGTCACACTGTTATACACTATATCCACACTGTGCATCATGTCATTCTATAAAACTATCTCCCTATTACAAAATATGAAAAGAAAAATACATTTTAGTAAATTTACAGGAGTTACTTATTAATTTATTCAACAAAACGTTTGTTCTGTACTACTTATAATAATGTTACTGAATTGTCAGAATGTGCATTTCATATTTTCTCAAAGAAAAATAGAAAACAGAAACACAAGCGGAGGCAGAAACGGTCCCAGTCTGACAACACAAATGAAATGTCTTCAAAATAATATAATTCTTAATAAAACAAAGCAGTAGACGATTTTCCAATACTTTCCCAACTACTGTATTTAAATTAAAATATATTCTCGTATCTTACACTATTTCAAATAACGAAATGTGATTCGGTAACGATCTGTCAAAATCTAATTTACAATTCTGTGTATAAAAAATATAATTTATGGACCCCCCCTTAGTTTGTTCGCTCTAAAATATAACAGTCAGTTGCACATAAATGCACAGAACATTTTACCACCTGTCAAGAAAGTTGACTTCTTTCTACCTTCTTCTTTCTCTTTGCAGTTTACTTGAGATATACAAAAATAGATTTTGCTCAATTGTCTGGTCACACAGTTTAGAATCCATCTGTGTGTGTTTACCAGCAAGTTCAAATGAGAATAAATTATTAAAAGAAAACGTTTAAGGCTCCATTCATTCTTTGAAAGGGACACAACATGTAAAAGTCACTGAAATAAATATCCCAACTCCTCTGGGCCTTTTGTCTTTTTATTCTAGTAATTGTTTATTGTCCTAAATTAGTCTCAGTTTGGGCCAAAGCCTCTGACGTTTCAACTGGAGATGATTGACATCCCAAGTGGATGAATGGAGTGACTGTCCAGGAGCCACGTGCCTAATTGATATAGGATCTTGGAGTACCAGTGCACCCCGTCCTTGTGCACCCCGTCCTCGTGCACCCCGTCCTCGTGCACGGTGGCGTTGGCCCCGGTGTCTTTATTGAAAAGCAAAGCAGAAAGCCAGTAGCTGACCCGGACTGGCGCGAGCGCCCAGTGCGCGAGGTTGTGGTCTTCTATCACTGCGTAGCACGAGGCGAGCACGTGGTCCACTATGATGGTTCCTTCTACAGTAACTGGAGCAAACGAACCTTCGTGCTCTTTCATGTAAATCCGTTCCACCGTCACAGACTTGAGTTGGTTAGATAAATCATCAAATACCCACAACTTGTGTCCAGGTTTGACTTTACTGGCAAAGACTGCGGAGAGCGCGTGCAGCTCAGCGGTGCTGTTGCTGCCTACAAAGAGGAGATGTGCAGCAGTGAGGGTGATAACATGGGCTGCTTCTTTAGTCTCTATCACATAAAACATTCTTCTGGTTGTGGAGTCTTGGTCTATGAACATGATGAAGTCTGTGTAGACCAGCTTCCCCTCCGTGGTCGCTGCCAGAACTTTGTCTCCAACTTTGAGATCTTTAACAGACTTTCTGCTTCCATCTTGCAGGGAAACTGATGCAGAACCTGGGAAACAGCCTCCAGATTTAGCAGCGACAGAATTCTCTGTTGAAATAAAAAGATTGTTTATTAGATTTTTAATCAATTAATGAATACATTAAAGGCAATAAATTGAATTGAGGTTATTTATCATGGATGATGCGCAATATATAGACCTTAGCACCTGTTTGCACGCAGTGGCAGGACCCTACCTACACCCTATATCCCATTTTTAGCATTAGATGTGTGGACAATGATTTAGCAGATGCTTTTATTCATATCTTTCAGAGCACATTCGCACTTGAGAACATAAAGGTTGCTATGTAGCCTATTATACCCAGCCTATACAATCCTGTGGGCCATATTCATGTGCCATGTCCCAACCCCAGCCATGTGACCGTGCTGGGGACTCATTCAGAGCGTATTGGGCGCTTCTCCTTGTCTAAGACTAGAAAACTGAAAGCCTTTGGTCTTCTGGCCTTAATTAAAAACCAATAAAGAGCGGACATTGTCATTCTAAATCTGCTTTTGGGCCGAGCCACTCTTGGAAGAGAACACTTCTGCCTTTCCCAGCGACTCTTCCCATATTTACTCAGGTGCAGAAACCTCTATGTGACAATTCACACACACAGTCTACTCAGAAACACACAAGAGGGCCACTAACACTATTTACCCAGTGGAGCCACTTTTCCAAGCCTCTCAAGATGTAGATTTGAATTTAAATGAGGACCCAGACTCTGCCTGCTGCTGCTCAACATCAATGTCTCTCTTTTTAACACTTCTCCAAGCTTTCTTGTCAATCTTGATGACAATAATTCAGGTCTTGGGAGAACTCTTCACATTCCTCCAGGATCACACTGTCAGTAAACACACATTTAAACAGGAAAAGAATAGGCTGGCTGAATTTCGGGATTTAATCTTCTTTTAAGATTCGCAGGCATGAAATAAGGTGACAATTGAAAACCAGATTTGCCCCAAACGAATTCAACATTGCTTAGTCTAAATCCTTTTGGTAAAGTCACACGACCCCCTTATGACACGTATATGATCTCAAACTGTGTGTCTGGAATCCCAACTAGAGGATTTACCATCAACTCCAAATCTAATGAGATATTTTAAGGAAATAGGCCCTATAGTAGTTTCCATCTGTGTTGAAACATTTGAGCATTGATTTCAAACCAATTAGACCACTATCCAAAACGCGTCTATTAGAATATCAGACATTTTAGATCAATGTGTTCTGTAGACAATACATAGTAATGTGCTATGAAAGACTGGCCTGTTGTGGAATTCCAATAAAAATATAAATTATTCTATAAACATATGTTTGCCTTCATTTTAGGATGCAGCTTAAAAAGTCTAACATTAGTACTGATATGTAGACGTTTCTACACTACGAATCAGAGGAATTATACCCTCTTGCTAACCTATAGACGTTATTTATCGTTTGGGTTGTCTAGATCACAAATGATTTTAATGTGTGATTTTGTTTGTGTGTATTTCTGAACAAGATGTCGGGTCGTGGTTCCCTCATAGAGACGGTGTGGGGCGATATAAGCTCGGGGAATAAGATGCATGTCATGCCAGCAGGCAGCAGTAAGATCCACAGAGTAGAGTATATAAAGTATATATATATATATATATATATATATATATATATATATATATATATATATATATAGTATATAAAGTATATAAAGCAGCATGAAGGCATTATTACATCTGATAGGCCTGTTTAATGATGCACTAACAGCACATCCATTATAATGAGTTAACTCAGGTGTTACTAATTCGTTGCCAAAAAATCCCCATCTTCACACTTGTTCATAAATAAGATGCGTGCTAATAGACTTCAGACCTGCTGCTACTAAAACCTTTAACCCGGGGGAGGGGGGGTAGATTTGGTAGATTTGATCGTTGGTTAAAACCCGCATTGAACATGCATTGAGATGAGATACCGCACCTGCTTTGACGGAGCAGTGAATATGGGCCTTGGACTCATAGTGGACCCAGTCGAACCCGGCCTCCACCGCGAGCCTGGACAGGGTGCCGTACTTGCTCTTGTCCCTGTCAGAGGTGGTGATGTCCACTGCCCTGCCCTCATAGTGGAGAGACTCCATGGAGTGATGGCCATCCTCATCCCAGCCCTCTGTCACCCGCAGCTTGATCCCGGGCCACTGGTTCATCACCGAGATGGCTAGAGAGTTCAGCTTGTCTTTACATCTCTATTGGAAAACAAAAAGCTCCCATTAGTCGAATACAAAAGGCAAAATGTATATTAAATGCATATTTCAGAAACGGAATGCAACTGTGAAAGATCCAGAAATGCACGTTATCAAGGGGCAGTTTATGATAAGTGGCAATCCCATATCAAGTATTGGTGAATTTGTGATTCATTAAATGGCTTAAATAAATACTAGACTATCATCTCCCCTTAAGCAGCACGTGCTAGGCAAACTATGTTTGAGTTGTTCCGCTCCACAATGTTCTTATACGTAGTGCTCTGTGTCGATATTGAGGCCTATATGGACACATTGGAGACATACATACTAAATAGTATGGTTCCTGGGTTCATTGGGGGAGTATCTTTGGGGACAGACCCTATCTCAGATTGAAAAGCCCCTGATGAAAAATTGATGAGCCATATTGCATCCGCTTGACTGGCCTAAAACATATAGATCTTGTCAAAGAAAGTATGAAAGATTCTATGTCAGAGATCATTAGCTCACAATTACTAATTCATTGAAATTATAAATCTGTGAAAAATAGAGATGGATGTAAAGTCATGAATTGTTGTCTTTAAATTAATAATGTATGGGGATAATCTTGAAGAATAACCAAGTTATAGGATAGTTGGCCTTTTTTGTGAGGCACCATATAACCCTTAATTCCTACACTGAATCAATATGCAAAATAACACATCCAAAGATTCTTTTCACTGCGTAATATCTCAGAAAGACTTGAAATATCTTGTGACCCTTTTACCTTTTGCTTTCCTCATGTTGAGGACGATACTTATAAGTAAATGCGAATGTGGACTAAATATGAGCCACAGTTGCACTGGTGCGCGTCTGCAGGATCACACTCCCTTTTCATAAACCAGCTACAACGCACGCACGCGAGAGCGCGCGCTCACACACACACACACACACACACACACACACACACACACACACACACACACACACAGCCATAACGCATGCATGAGCCTATCGTTGCACTTTCCATTCTGATTATGAGGATCTTAACCTCCAGTTCATCTTACTTGGGCTCAAAGTGTTTCTGAAGCACATTGGCTGTGATGATTCATATCCTAAGGTCTATGTAAATGAGACGAGGGTAATGGACATTTTTATAAGCCCTTGGCACTTGTAGAATGCCCCGGATGAATTTTTTTTTTTACCAAACCATGCACATTCTGAGTGGGATTGTTGGAGTCAAGAGCCGTAAAGCCTAAACTAGTTATTAATTCATTGGGTCGTGTGCCTCAAATCAAGCTGAATTCTGCTCAGCCACCGTGAACCCCAGCAGGACAGAAGCTGTTTCCCTCTTAATTTGTTCACAAATGAATTAGAGGAAACACTTATCAGGTATCTGTCTGCGCAAACAACTCACCAATCCGTCTCAATTTTATCTCATTTGCAGGGAATATATATATATAAAAAACTAAAAACTCAAATGTCAGTAAAATGACTACTGCGTTCATTTCATTGAAGCGAATTTGTCTTTCTAGTTTCAGCGCTGTAAGAGGCTGTAGGAGCGCATCATAACTGGAGAGTGATTTAGAGTGGGATCTAAAGAACACAACAGACCTACAACTAACCTACACTTTTACTTTATTTAACAATACAGACTCCCAAGAATCTTTTGCGACTCAATACACATCACAACAGGGAGTTAAGCAAACTTATCTAATGTCTGTTAAACGAAAGTTGCACCCAAATGTTCCATGATATATCTAAAGTCTGTACATGTCAAACTATGGTATTTCAATGTCAGGATAAATGCCAGGTTTAAACTTTTATGTTGCATGTGCATACTTTCATTTGAGGCCATGCGGTGCCCACCAATAACCTCAAATAAGTTACTAGTACTAGTACCGTCATACTATATGGGTTTTAACAGTTCCAACGTTTTATGTTCTTCCACTTTCCAATGAGAGAAGGTCATAAGTTCAACAGCTACCGGCTAGACTCAGCGGGGTAAGAGTGGTCAGGATCAGAGGGGGGTCTATCCCAGGGGCAGACTAGATGCATTCAAAATGGTTGTCTTCAACAGATTGTCACTCCGTCACCGATCAAGAAGAATATAGGCTCTCATTTTTTAAATTGAGATGTTTGGATTGCAGGTTAGTCTGTAATATCTTAACATGACAGCGCCAAGGAAATAGTTAATGTTACGTAAGCTCCTATAGCACTCTGAAGTGAGAGACGTACAGCTGACTGTATAAGGGAATACTGGAAGGCAGAGTCCAGAGAGATGTGAGGCTGCAGAGTCCAGAGAGATGTGAGGCTGCAGAGTCCAGAGAGATGTGAGGCTGCAGAGTCCAGAGAGATGTGAGGCTGCAGAGTCCAGAGAGATGTGAGGCTGCAGAGTCCAGAGAGATGTGAGGCTGCAGAGTCCAGAGAGATGTGAGGCTGCAGAGTCCAGAGAGATGTGAGGCTGCAGAGTCCAGAGAGATGTGAGGCTGCAGAGTCCAGAGAGATGTGAGGCTGCAGAGTCCAGAGAGATGTGAGGCTGCAGAGTCCAGAGAGATGTGAGGCTGCAGAGTCCAGAGAGATGTGAGGCTGCAGAGTCCAGAGAGATGTGAGGCTGCAGAGTCCAGAGAGATGTGAGGCTGCAGAGTCCAGAGAGATGTGAGGCTGCAGAGTCCAGAGAGATGTGAGGCTGCAGAGTCCAGAGAGATGTGAGGCTGCAGAGTCCAGAGAGATGTGAGGCTGCAGAGTCCAGAGAGATGTGAGGCTGCAGAGTCCAGAGAGATGTGAGGCTGCACGCAGGGTGAATATTTAATCTGAGCGCGTGCCCAAGGCACGGGGTACGGTTCAGGGACTCCTGCGCGCGCCTTCATCCTCGCGCTGTTTCAGGTTCAGTGGCATTTTAAGGTGGCTGGACTGATTAAGCAACCCATCTTGGTATTTTTGTTGTGTGGAGATGAGGCTAGGGCAAGTGCAAAACACACATGTCATCGGTCCAGACAAGCCTCGAACACTACACAGGCTCGCCAGTTACAGCCCACCTTAAAGTCTGTCTGTGCAAATATTCTGTGAAATGCTACATTTGCAAATAGAATCGCCTGGATTAATAACAAAAAAATATGCAAACGCAAGAACAACATTCAGCGTTCAAATATATCAAATAATCCAATCCAATTCACAAAAACGATGCACAACAGAGAAACACACCCAGGGCTGCATCGGTGCGTCTCGCAACATCCCACCATGGATGAAGTACTGATAGTATTCAGAACATTCTCAAAGAAATGTCAATTTCTTCATGCACCGATAAGCATGACTGCGAAAGGGTGAATTACAGTTGCCCGTTCAAGACTGTTGAAACGAGTCAAACCATGCATAAAAGACCGGCTGCTTCTAGTCTTTTCAGACTGCATTTAGGCTATAGAAGGACCGGAATATAGGCTATTTTATATATGAAGTAATTTTCATTAAATTGACAAAACACGCGTGTCCAGATACTGGATAAATGAGCGTCTTAGACGTGACTACCTCAACATAGGCAAAGGCCTTAAGAATACAAATATAGATACGAGGACAGGACTGCATAAATATTTCAAATAAACTAGCAGAATCAGAAGGACCCCGTATCCTGCCTGTCTGTCCTGCTTGTCCTCCCGCTGGTCTCCAACACCTTTAACAAGACTCAGTCAAAACTCCCATGCATTGCTTGTGAAGGTGCACCTCTATATACATCGAAGTAAAAAAAAAAAAAAAAAAAAAAGATGGAGTTTAAATAGCTGCAACCATTCTGCTGGATTCACTTCATGGTGCATTATAATTCCCAGCTGACAGCGAGAGAGGAGCATGAAGGTGTTCTCCTTACCTGAGTCATGAGTCTGTCTGCACCTGTGTTCTCCTCATCCTTGAAGATAATGTCAGTATTGTAATTTGGAGTGAGTTCTTTAAATCTCTCGGAGTTCCTGGTGATCTTGCCCTCGTATCTGCCACTGGCCCCCAGGGTCTTCTCCGCCACGTTGGGGATGTATTGCTTGTAGGTCAGAGGCAGCAGCTTCTTGGGGTGTCTTCTCCTCCCGTAGCCTCTGCCGGGTCCACAGCCCAGCACTGTGGAGGCCAAGGACAGGCACATCACACCCACAGCCAGTCTAGTCAGCAGCATTTCTGCAAAATGGATCTAAATCACTCGGAGCCTCTCTGCGTTATGTCTCTGTCTCTCCCTGCTCGTGTTCCGGTGCTCCTTCTTCCTCTCCTCCTCCTCCTCCTCTTCCTCTGTACCGTGCAGCACGAGCTCTACCGTGGCAGGTGCGGGAATGAACGCTTCTGCAAAATGATAACGGGACACATCGAAGGAGGGTCGCTGTTACGTGGATTAAAAAGTGAGAAAAATGGAGCCCTAGAATATCTACCTAGTCGAGCTCCAGCTGCTTGTGCAGAGCAGAAGGTTTTCCTGCTGTGTGTTATAGCAGAGCTCTATGGCAGGGGAGGGACCTGATTGGTTCTCCTATAAACCCGTCTGATGTTATCCCACAAAAGAGTCAAAAAAACTTTCAAGATTTCTCCCACCTGAGGGGAAGGCTCGAGGGGAGGGTCTGCTGCACGTGAAACACTGGGTACACATCTTCCACCCCCCCCCTCTCTCTTATTCCTCAACCTTTCACCAAAACCTGCCAGATAGGAAGAAAACAAAAAACTAAAACAAAGTGCCACAGGGGTTGAAAATGACTTCAGGTTATTTTAATGCTGCTAGTTGATATGAGTAGAAGACCGCGCGAGCAGATCTCCTCACTGGAAAGCGCGAGGAAATGGGAGCAGGCGCGCGCGCTGCGTTCCTCCTGTAGGAGGCTGCAGTGGAATAAACCATGTAACTATGAACTCGGCTTATTATTAACTATGCATGCTCTAATTTACAGCTGTGCTCATGTCTTTAACAGCAAATCATAGAGGATTATGTTAATGATCATTTAAATCTCATCTGCTATTGAGGAAACCGTATTGAACTATTTAGTATATTCTGCAATTTTAAATATATACATCTAAATTAAATTTTTTACACATTAAACATTCTCCAAAAACGTATGATGGGACGTATTGGATGGGTCTATATTGGTTACAAATATCTTGTATGAATATTATAATATTTTTTTACATTTAATGTGAAAAAAAATCTTAGGTGGGTAAGAACTGTTGTATGTTGCAAGAAATGTAAACCTTTCTGTAAATGACGCGTGCGCAATGTGCTCTCTGCGGTTTAGCACATCTGGACTCATAATTGGCAAGCATTAAGCAGTACCCTTTTGATTTAATAATTAGTAGGCAGGACATATATTTATTACAGGTTATCAAATAACCCTAACCTAAAATTTAATCTATGAGAGTAAGTAACACATCTTTGCATCTTATAAACTCTTTAAAAATGAAATATGTCTCATTCCAATGCTGTGTTAAGTAATGATTGGGGGAAAAATTGAATCATGCAATTGACCAAATATTATAGAATGCCAGAGTGTCGTGATACAAAGAGAGCACCACAAAAGGTTGCCCTGCCTTGAATGGTGGCCTGGCTGAGACAGAGATTTAGGTTCTGGAGTGTGTTATCCCAACCTCTCCACTCTCCACAACATCCTGCACTGTGGCTCAATGGAATTGGCTTGTTAAAGTGTACACAGACATGGTGCGTGTCTGTTTAGGCCAAGGATCAGACGCATTGCGCACACCCCCCCTTCCCCCCCCTCCCCACCCCATCTAACACCCGCCTGCCCCCCACCCCCACCCCTTGCCCCCTCCTTAAAGTCCACCTCATTGATAGATTAAGCCATGGTAACCACTGTATTCACTGGGCCATAGCAGCGGACGAGGTATGTGTGTAATTGTCTTACTTTCTCTTGTCCTCACACATTTGCCGGACCTACGCTCAAAGATGGTGGCCATTTATCCAGGGGTGACATATTACTGTCTCTCCTGCTTGGTAGACAGCCTTTGTTAGACAGGCTTCCATTGGAAGATAAGGATTTGGGCTCCTCCTCTTGGAAAACATGGTGATGACTAAGAGGTTTCATCTTACTCTATTGGCTGAGAATGATTATTTGGTCAATTTAGATAAACCTAGATGTTACAGTAATAGTTTTTACTAGAAAATAGTAAAATCAATAATGTAGTGATGTTATATCCAGAATAATCTCAATACAACGTTTGCTAGTTGGGTACTTGGCGGTGCTTTTGTACAAAGTAATACAGGTAAAAATAAAAGGTTTCTCATACTTGTGAACCGAAAGGAGAAGCAGGTTATCTAGAATGAAGCCCTTTCTGGCTGACCTCTAGTGATGCTAGCTGGTTGGCCACAGCAGAACCAGCCAATCACATGACAGCCTGGTCCAGGCAGGTGATGCTACCTGCAACTGTGAGTGTCCAGCCAAAAGATGAACAGCACATGTGACATACCATCATCAAGCCCATTCCAAACACTCCGACCCCCCGCCCCAAACACACACACACACACACACACACACACACACACACACTCACACACCTACCCACCCACAGTGGGTGTTCTGAACCAAATCCAAATGACGTAGCTCTGCTGAAATCTCTTAAAAAATGTGTTGGTCTGGATGTGTTTGCCTGAATATTATAAGGAATCCTTGTGTCATGTGAGACAGACCTTATTTCAGCTTGCAGATGAGGCACGCTAAAGCCCACAGCAGAATAAACACCACGATGACCACTACTCAGAGAGGCTTATGAAAACCCAGGGTGCCATTTGGCCCTAGGTCACGGCCTGGGTGTAGGTATCACTGCAGCGAGATAAAAAATCATGACATGCCTCTCTCAGCCTGTCAAAACCACAGAGACAGAGAGAGAAAGAGAGAAGAGAGAGGAGACAGGGAGAGAGGTGAGAGAGAGAAAGGAGAGAGAGAGAGAGGAGAGAGAAGAGACAGGGAGAGGGGAGAGAGAGAACGAGAGAAAAGAGAGGGAAAAGAGACAGAGTGAGAGGGGAGAGAGAGAGTGAGAGAGAGAGAAGAGAGCGAAAGAGAGCGAGAGTGAGAAGGAGCGAGTGAGGGAGGGAGAAAGAGAGACAGAGCCGCCACAGCCTCTACCTGTGAATAACAAGCTACATTACCTCAGCCATCCCTATAAGGAGAGCAGTCGGTCTTCTGGTAAACTGCTATCTAAATGTGTGATATGGTAAATGGTAAGCAATGTGAATAATGTAAGGGATATAAATAATTGAGCCGTAAAGGGAGGCTATGCTGGCTCTGGGTGGTCTGCAGAGAACACAGTCAAGCATCACAGCCAACCACCATAGACAAGCCACACAGAGGCCAATGCATGGACTGGATTAAAAAGACGATTCTGCACACTCTGACTGAACGGACGTATAGTTGATGTCCGGAGCCAGTGGTTTTACCTGATGTTGGCCTGGATAAGCTCTGTCTCCACTTTGTCTAAGGTTCAGAGAAAAATCACAAGGTCCCCTTTAGGATAGGATAATATTAGTTGACTTTGGAGAGTGACACAACAGTATGGAGAATTATGAAATCTGATGAGGATCGAGGGCTTTACCAGTTGCGTAGTGGGACGCCTGTTGCATGTAAGGGAGGAATGAGAGGGGGTGTGACTGTGAACTGTGATCAGTTCTTGGCTCTCCTGGGAGGAACACCCCTCCACCCCTCTAACCCTCCACCCCTCCACCCTGTCACCTACACCACCCATCTCCAAAATCCCCTCTGGATCATTTCTTCTTTGATTGACACCACCCATATCTGCCATATAAACTGTAGCTTCTCTCAGCAAGGTTCTCCCCTTTATATACGTACAAGATGTGGAAGATACCTTTGTAATCCCAACTCATTTCATATAGTGCTTTACTACACAGAAATGAGTCAGGTCGAACTGAACTGTGTGTGTTTGAGCCAGGCTTTGGCCGCTGGGCTAAGTCCCTTCATGACTGCAAAAATTCCTTCTCCTGTCTGAAGGTTTTGTAACTCTGTCGGATGGATTAGGCCTCCAGAACAATCATGCATACACACGAGTGCGCACACACCCTAAACCATACTCATACCCCAACACACAAACACCAACCATGCACATACACATCTAGTACCAGGGGAGCTCTCTTGCTTGGTTGTTGGTTTGGGGTAGGAGGAGGAGAACGTTTTTTCGTTGCTGCCGTTGAACACCAAGAACATGTTCTACTTCTCGTGTGTTCAGGTAGCATGTGGGATCCTTCATTAGGCTTACCTGTCAAGGGTACAGAACACTGGCACATCTGTCAGTCGACCGTCCTCTTCACTTCATACCTTGTTACTGTTTTAACTACACTGCTGTATTTTGAATCACGCACCAAAGCCAAACGTCTCCTTCATTACAGAGTGCTAGAACTCTACCTCTGTAGATAACAGATTGACATGTCCTCAAGGCTTTGCTCTTAAAGCACAATGGGAGTTTCACAATACAGTATGTGGAATCACAGCCCTGCAGTGTGGCTCTATGGAGTGTAAAGACACTTGTGTTTGCTCCCTGCCAGCCGCTCCCAATACTTAAACATTAAACGGCGAGGCTAGACAAGACGGGGGGGAAAACTTTGAACTGCTGAACGGTGTGAACGTGAAGCTGAGCGGTGTGTGTCTGTGTGTGTGTCTGTGTGTCTGTGTGTGTGGTTGTTGGTGCAGTGGTGTGTGTGTGTTTGTTGCTGCACTGGGATTGGGGGGGGGGGGGGTAGGGAGTGGGGGTATGGGGGTGGGGGTGTGAGGGGGTGGGGGGTGCTTCACCAGGTGAGTCATGGTCAGCCAGGTAGGCTTCCAACCCAGGCAGCACCCACACACAGAAAAAGAGCAGCTCCATTACTACCATCATCTTGGCCATGTTACAACATTCCTTTCAATTGTTGACTTATTACCTGAAAACCATTTAATTCATTCTATTTTTAGCTCCTCCCCCTATACTTTACCATCCAGTAAATTCTTGCTGAGTGTAGTTTGAGGACCTACCCAGTTTCAGTGAAAGACGAAGGCACACTTCTGACACAACACCTGTCTGGGGAGAAGCCCCACCTATTCATTCAAGCAATCCCTAAATGACTCAGTGTAGACTCTTATACTGTGAGCTTGACAAACTAGCTCTGGATGTATATCGGGCATGGGTTACAACATCGACTTTGCTTCAACATGAACACCTCACTGATCATATCTTGGCCCTAAATGTAATTTATCTTTGGGCTAAAATCATTCAAGGTTGTAATTCTCACTTGAATCAAAACCATAACATCTTAACGGCATAATCAAACCAGACTTGGAAGACTACCATGCTACGCAGCACCATGCACACTAAACCACCTCCATGTCTGAGAAGCAGTGTGGTATGCTAACTTGGCTAAGGCGTTAGCCAAGTAGGCCTCTACTAAATCAGCTCTTTCACTTACAGTCTAAAGAACTTAGTTATTAAGTATCGGTCATGCTCTTCTTAGATATTAGGTTCATGGTTACTTCCTGATTTCCTTCTATTCACCGCAGCAGTTGCATTTACTGTTTTACTTCCTGATTCCCTGTCAACATATTGTGATCAGGTTTTCTCTGGGATGGTTTGACAAGCGTTTTATAGTTACCATGCCGACAGAAACCAAGACCACTAAACGACACAGGCACATGTTGATACAGACACTTTTAACACTGCAAACATAAACTTTGGATCGATCAGCTGTCAACAGCTAAAATGTGACACCTGCTAACGTTCTAGTTTTACACAGTGATCCTATAACACGTCCTGTCAAATGTTTAAGTGAGCATACAGACAAACCTCTAACTGACAAACTGCCGAGAACTATATTGTGTGTTAGCGTGTCTGAATATGGGTTCGCTCATGTGCGGTTCCTTAATGTTCTCTTACCCTTCTGGTAAACAGAGAGAGAGAGAGCAGGTGATGAGGCGTGTGTTAACAGTGTGTTGGTGTGGCTGTCTGTGTAGTGGGGGAACAGGCCAGCTGGGAAGAGATGAGGGCTGGATGAAGAGATGGTGTTGAAGGGGAAGATGAACTTGTATAGTAGCAAAATGTTGCCACACCCTCCCACTCTACACACACACACAAACACACACACACACACAAACACACACACACACACACAAACACACACACAAACACACACACACACACACAAACACACACACACACACACACACACACACACAAACACACACACAAACACACACACACACAAACACACACACACACACACACACACACCTTTCAAAATCCCCCTCTTCCCCTCTAAAAACACGCACAAACTTTAACACGCTCTTTCTTGTACATAAACATACACACACAGACATGATTTCAAGACCTTTGAGTCTCCTCAGTCACTTCAAATGGACCAAACCCTTTTATGATGCTCCATGAAAACATGACTGTTTGCAGACAAATAGCAATCTTTGAGTGCTCATCCCATTTTTATCACTTGTGGTATGCAGTTGTCAATATGAGCTAGGCCATGGATGACAGACTATGATGCTGTGAATGTGGATGAGGTTTGACCTTTATACCTGTGAAAAGCTCCTTTGATGCCTGATTAGTGACTGGGTGATGAAATATTGTCTGGTGTGTGTCTGGAAGTCTGACACTTGTTGACATTCGACTGTACGTGTTCTTCCTGGGACCTTTGTTCCGGGCAGGGCCTAACAGTTTGAGGGGTGGGTGGACGCCCTCTTCCAGCACCAACAAACTGACAAGGCTCACATCGACTCCCTCTCTCTACCTGTCTACCTGTCTGTCTGTCTGCTGTCTGTCTGTTCATTAACCTGTCTATCAGGCTGCCTGTCTGTTAAATAATCAGTCTGTCTGTCTGCCTGTCTGTCTGCTGTCTGCCAGTCTGTCTGCCTGTCTGTCTGCTGTCTGCCTGTCTGTCTGTCTGTCTGTCTGTCTGTCTGTCTGCCTGTCTGTTCATTCATCTGTCAATCAGTCTGTCTGTCTGTCTGTCTGTCTTCCTGTCTGCGCATTGCAGACAAAGCCCATCTCCTCTCTGGCTCTCTCTCTTTGGCTGAGAGAGCATGGCTATCGATCTGAGGCTGCTGCCATCGATTGCTGTGTTTCTCCAGCTGATGTCATTGTGTTCTCTTGTTATCTGTCACAGTGTTGTCTGAGGCCTGTCTCTGCATGCACACACACACACCCACACACACACACACACACACACACACACACACACACACACACACACACACACACACAAGCACACACACCCACACACACACAAGCACACACACACACACACACACACACACACACACACACACACACACACACACACACACATACACAAGCACACTCACAGAAGCAAGCAGGTTCTTTCACAGTCTGGCAGGCTCACAGTGGAGGGAGCAGGGAGCCCCTCCCTCTGAGCCTCAGAGAGCAGTAAGCTGGGAGTAATCCTGTTGCTGCCCGGAAAACAAGTCGCGAGGAACTAAATACATTTCAACAATTCCTCAAAAAAACAACTTGAAACCTGATTTCAGGTGTGTGAGTGTGTGTGAGTGCGTGTGAGTGTGTGCGTGGAGGGGAGGATAGTGTGGCCGTCACCTCTGCTCTGAGGGACTGCAGTAGGACTGCTGGGTAAGGTGCGTTAGTGGAGTCAGCGTCAGCATGCTCACTTATCTCAGCTTTGTGCAGTTGGGGAAAACACCTCGCCCCTTTATCTTTACAGCCTCAGAAAAGTCCACCACTCATCAGGCTAAAGGGAGGGAGGGAGGGAGGGAGGGAGGGAGGGGACTGATGCTTTAAAGCTTTGTGCAGTACTACTGTGTGTGTGTCTGTGTGTGTGAAGGGGGGAGGGGGTCACTAGTTAAGTCTATAAAGGTGGGGAGATCAGAGGCTGATGGATCACAGACTCTACAGGTGCTACCTGTTTGAGGAAAGAGTGTGTCTGGCCTTTCCCAATGCCGTGGGTGCTGAAAGCACAGAATACAAAGCTTCACCACCTTTGTACTGGCAAGTCACATCGACAAGGCTTCTGTACAAACTGCTGTTACTGACCTTCATTCAAAGAAACAATCTTAAAATAAGATCTTGAAGTATTGGGATTGATAGGACTGGGTGGAATAGATTCTTGGATAGACATCCAGGTATGTTTTGTCATCCGAACTCGTACTGTGTGTCCAGAGTGGTGAGAGAGTGAAACATACGTGGGTGTTTTCACACAAGTCTCATTCTAACTTGGACAGTTAATAGTCCATGTTCTGTCTTTTTTTTTTTTTCTTCTCCTGAAGCTGTTTTCTGTCGGACGAACGTCCCGGAGGTCGATGGCGGTTGCTTCATCAAACTAAGAGGGGCCCGTTTCCGCCGTGACGGCTGTGGACTGAGCCGTGAGACTGTGCCACATCCTCCGCTTACAGTGCACCCTGAAAACTGACATGAACCTGCGTAAACAGGCACCCATGTGCCACATTGTAGAGACGGCTCTTCACCAGACTGGACTACTAGGCAGACAAATGTGTTGAATTTTTGGTCTCCTGAAAGCTTTTTGTAAAATCCTGAAACGTTCCAATTTCGGCAACGGCTGCTTCTCATCTTCCAGACTGTCTGGATCTGGATTTCCAAATGTGGATCCTGAATGTACATTGATGCCTCTTCAACACATGTAATACATTTAATATCATGTCAATTATTAATTTTGGAAGAGGATGGACAATCGATGAATTCCCATTTTCAGGAAAAAAAAACCTGACATACAGTGGGAGTATTGTGATGCTCTGAAGAATGTGTGTGTGTGTCCATGTACACACTGTGTGCGTGTAAATGTGTGTGTCTCTGCCTAATACAGTTAAGTGGTTGCAGTAGAGTTGTGATGTAGATGAAGACTGCTCTGTTTTATGTATTCTCCGTTTCAGTTTGCCTGTCTGCCTGCCTGTGTCTCTATCTTCCTGCCTGTCTGCCTGCCTGCCTGTCTCTCTATCTTCCTGCCTGTCTGCCTGCCTGCCTGTGTCTCTATCTTCCTGCCTGTCTGCCTGCCTGCCTGTGTCTCTATCTTCCTGCCTGTCTGCCTGCCTGCCTGTCTCTCTATCTTCCTGCCTGTCTGCCTGCCTGCCTGTGTCTCTATCTTCCTGCCTGTCTGTCTGCCTGCCTGTCTCTCTATCTGCCTGTCTGTCTGCCTGCCTGCCTGTCTCTCTATCTGCCTGCCTTCTGCCTGCCTGCCTGTCTCTCTATCTGCCTGCCTGTCTGCCTGCTTTCCTACTGTCTGAGTGTGTGTCTGTCTGGTGGTATGGAGGGTCAAACACCCCTCCCTCCCCCCACCCAGTAGGTCAGGGTTGAAATAACGTGCCGCATGATGCAGAGCAGGCCAACGGGAAGCAGTTATGCTCAGACTGACCAATCAGATCTCAGTTTGGAGCCATTCCAGCTGACTAACACTGAGCGTGACCCCGGGGTCAGACACCATTTGTATCCCAGGCGGAGCATCTTTGATGGGAGAGCAGAAGCACCTTGACTTCCTCTGAAAAACAGGCCGACAGCTTCACACATGTGAACGTCCTCTGCTGATCTGTCTGCCCTCCAAAAATATGAGCTTACATTTTATTCCCTGGTGTATTTTTATTTTATGTCTTGAATTTTTCCTTTTCAAATGACCTTTGAAAGACAAACAAGGCAGTTTAATAGCATCGTCCGCAGCAGTAGCATTCTCTCATATAGGAAGATTGCTTTGGGGAGGGTGAGGAGCTGAATAACTCTAACGCTGGTGTGATGAGTGTGTGGGGATTGCGGTCGGCGTCCTTGTGGGTGATGGAGCTGCCGAGCAGGGGGCAGGTTAGCCCCTCCTCCCTCCTTCACCATAATTCCCTTTCATCAGAGCATCTCAACTAGACAAGGGAGGGGGGGGGGTGGGGGGGGGCAATGCAGAGATGGAGGGAGGGAGGGAGGGAAATAGAAGGAGAGAAAATACAATCTCACCTTGTCTTTGTTTCCTTGACAGACAGAGAGGATTCATCCATCCAGCCCCCTTTGCTGTTCATAGTCATAATGAAAGTTCTGATCAATGCTACTGTACCAGTTTGGGCTCCAGGTTTTCCCAGCTTGTTAATACAACAGCTGCAGTTTCCTCGTCAGGTTTCATCTCCTAATATGGGTGAATGTGAATGTTTCGAAGGAGAAGTTGAAGGTTTTGTTACCAAAATAAGATCTGAATGCACTTAATCCTGAAAAGCCTTTTTTCTCCTCCACAGCAAGAGTCACCTGTCAAGGCGCTTGTGCCACTAAATTACTCAATTAAAAACAAACAGTGCTATTAGAATAGGTATCGCCTTGCAGGTACCTTGTAATCGATGTAACTTTTAATGTAAAGTCCTGCCCAGCCTTTGTGCTAGAGAAGGTAGCCAGTACCAGAACCACCAGGTTTGAGCGGGTCCAACAGGGGGCACTGGGGGGCCAGTACATGATCTGAGTTTGATTGGTGAGTCTGATGGACTTCTCCTTTAGGTTTTTATTATGACTATGTAGCCAGGCTAGAAGGAACACGGTGGGTGATTATCCCCCATTTCCTGTGAAAATCGTTTTTTTTCCCCTGCACCCTTGACCACAATGGTAGTTGCAGTCAGAACCAATGAAATGTCAATACGTTTCTGACATCCAATCAGATGCTGATTGCCCTCCTGGGCAGCTCGGCTGATTGGGTAATCAGGAAGCAGGTGAAGTGGAGAGAGCTATTTCCAGGATCCAGATTTCTCCTCGATCCCCCACCCCCTTCCCCTCCACCACCTCACCTTGCACCCCACACACACCTACTGAACATGGATACTAGGGACTTACACAGTGAGCTAGAGGATGCAATAACTGACCTCATTTTCAACATGATATATCCACCCAGACTTCACATCAGACAGAAACATAGATCTGATGTTTCTAGAACCATGATACTACTGTTCTTTCTAACAAAAACCTAGCTGGCATCTCCTGGGATGCAGATGTATAGAGTGAAAGTCTCTTCAATGTGAAAGCTTATTTATTAGCCCAAAACCAGAGAAGTTCAGGTGGCTGAGCGGTGAGGGTGTCGGGCTAGCAGTCAGAAGGTCCTTGGTTCGAATTCCGGCTATGCCAACATGAGTTGTGTACTCGGGCAAGGCACTTCACCCTACTTACGTCAGGGGGAATGTCCCTGTAAATTGCTGGTAGTTGCTCTGGATAAGAATGTCTGTCAAAACGACTATATAAAAAACTTGATTATTTGTCATTGATGTAGGGATGAAAAAAGCAGAAAAAGGAACGACTGAAAGAAATATCTTTATTGTATTTATTGAAAGAGATTAGGAAAGTAAGACAGAGACGTCTGGAGTAGGGGAGAGCCAAGAGGGAGGCCAAGTTGTCTAACTCCTTTGGTCATTTGTGATTCACCGTTTCTGTGACAAAGACAAATTAGGCACAGACAGACTGGGAACGCTTCAACAGCAAGCGACCCTCCGACACCAATTAGCAGATTGATTACGCGGCTGAGAGGAACGGACGCTTGTCACTCAGCGCCCCACAAGGGGAGCGACAGGAAGGAGCGGGCGAGGATCTACCTGGAATGCCGGAGGAACAAGAGCAGGTTTCAGGAGCTCTTTAGAGGTGCGCTGATCCATGGGCTCTTGTAGCGCTCCACGCTGCAACGCCACGTCACACAAAAAGGTGCAAATACCAGCACGCCACACGAACCCCGTGCCCCCCCCCCCACCCCACCACCGCTGCCCCCCAAATACGGCTTAAACACCATAAACACAACAACCTGCCAAGTCTGCAAGGGCCGGAGCGATTGACCTTCTCTAGTTCCCACAGGCCCAGGTTCTGAGCTAGGGGGCGGGGGCTTGCTGCCTGGTGAGATGTCCATCCAGTCCTGCTGGAAGTGTGGAGGTTAGGAAGAGGAAGGGTGTCGCGGGTGTGTGAATGTGTTTGAGTCCTGTGCTGACAAATGTGACAAAGATGAAACTGCAGGAATATTCAAGGTGTTTTGCAAGGACACTTGGATTCACATCTGTGGTCCATAAAGTGTGTTTAAAGCTCAGACAGAGAGGTACGTTACTGTAGTGTTACAACAGTAAATCAAATCCAGTCAGATATGTGAATGTATGTTGTATGTGTACGTGTGTGTGTGTGTGTGTGTGTGTGTGTGTGTGTGTGTATGAATGTGTGTGTGTGACATCCTCCATCCTTGCCTTCGTTTAGCAAGGACACTCCAACATCAAGGACATCAGGTAAATAAACACAGTCAGTTCAGATGCACTGACGCAGCCCTCCACCAGGGAAGGAGAGTTTGGTATTTTATTCAACATGCAACGTTTTTCCTGTTAAGAACAGCAAACTCTCCTGTTCCCTGCTATGCATTGTGTTAATCTGTTAATGTGCCGGCTTGTACCCATACAAACTCACAAACATGCAGCAAGACTACTAGTCTAGTCTTCTCAGCGATACCCCAGCCGGAGAAGAAGATGGGGGCACAATTTGATTTGGGCTTGAGGGGGTGGGGGGGGGGGGGGGGGGGGGGGCGGAGTGTTTCTCTCCTTCAGCCTTGAAATATATGCTCCACAGTCTCTCCTAACAGGATGAGAGAATGACATCACCCCCGTATTCAAAACAGAATCAATTTGTTAGATTAAACATTTCTCCTGCAGCCTTGTGATTTAAAAGGTCTTGCTGGCTGAGGCGGCCCAAGACTTTGCATTCTGTCAATCGAACCCTGAGTCTGGACTTTATAATTATGGTCTGCACAGGAAGGTCAAAAGCTTCTTAAAAGTCAAGATTCAAATTTCTCATTCCCTACACTTGTGCTGGGTTGCTAATGGAGTGTGTTTGTGTGTGTGTGTGCGTGTGTGCATATGTGTGTTCGGGCTTCGTGTGTTCTGTGCGATACTTTTGAATATCTTATATCAGACGTAAACTAGTGTGCTTACTGGTTCCTATAAGGTAGACACAGCTCTAAATTTACCTCAACTTCTGAATACCTGAGTTCTCAGTGGAAAGACTGGAATGTATTCATGACCACTAGGTCATATGGACTTCTTACACTATTCTTCAGCTCCAGAGTCCAGGTAGATTATAGAGCGCAGCCTTCTTTCCCGCTGCTTCAGTCCCTGAAAGTCAACCCCTGGATGTTGCATGTTTTTGTTACGTTCAAATCCTGGTCCAAAGTGTCAAGCGAGGTCATCACAATAAACATGTCTCCCCTTTTTGGTCCACAGAACATCTTCTTTAGTCGTCTCCTTTCATGAAGCTCCCAAAAGACGTGCAGACAGACGCTTCAGCGGCGCCGCTAAGCTGTTGCTAGCAGACATGAGCTGTTATGAACCGAGGCCTTTTCAGTCAACAGCAGCTATCTGGACAGGGGGGAAAGAAAACCCCAAAAGAAGGTAACAAGACTGACGTTCTCTTCAGCTGTTTTCCTTTGTAACTGTCCTGTGGAACACACCTTTCTGCAAGCTTCCCGTTGTGCCACACACACGCGCACACACACACACACACACACATACACACACACACAGGCTTGCACACAGGTCTGCCATGTCTGGAGATAATTAAAGCTAAAAGGTGAAAAGCACTTTATCAAAATGAATGGATGAAACGCTCCAGACTCTACTCATTATCAGGAACCACTGCGCTGTGGAGGCTCCTGTGAAGAAAGAGGATGTATCAACTCAACGCTCGTCATCTCCAACTGGATTTAATTGCTAGTTACCATGAGTGTGTGTGTATGAGAGAGAGATAGAGAGAGAGAGCTTGTGTGTGTGATTGTGCAGAAGGGGTTTTACCGTCCATGTTATGAAGAGGTAAACATGATACCCTAGTTCCATGCTATCTTCCTCTCATGTGGTTTTCCAATCTGAAGCCATATATCCTGCATCTGACTCTTAAAAGACCAGAGCTTAGAAATAGCGTATTAATTATACCTGTGTGGTAAAACACTGTCTGGGGTTATCAGAGTGGCAACACATTAGAGATCTTGCCCCTTCACTATTTCTGTATATGTTTTTGGTGTTTTGAGGCCAGTAGCAAGACCAGACTTGTTTACCTGTCGGTTCAGTAGTGTTCAGTGTTTAAATAGACCCTGGAAACATGCGTGCCTTGGATTTCCAACTTAACAATGACCCTCTCTGTACAGTCCCGAAAAATAAATTACATTAGTTTGACTGAATGTAGGCTTAATTAGGTATTCCTTTACCAAATAGTGATCACTTCTACTACTGATATATTATTACTCCAGCTCAAGTTTAAATGATGAGGGGTATCGGTAATGAGACGTTTCATGAGGGGTGATCTTTTATTCTATGCTGCAATCAAAAGAAGTAAGAAATACTGTTTTGTGAGGAGAAATCCTGCTGTCCACTTCCGTACAACTTCCGAGCCTCCCTTTTCAAATCTTTGTCGGCCTTCGTAAGCTGTTCTGGGTTTATTTAGGATCTCCAGTTGCTGTGTTGTTCCTGGGGAAATGGTGCTGTGGTCTAATACACGGGTATCATGAGGAATTACAGGAGCGTTCCTGTACACAGTCACACGCTTTCTTGTGGCGAGCTGAATGAAGCCAGAGAGGAAGAGGTGTTCTGAGGAAGATCATGTCTCTCTCTTCATGTTCTTTACTCAGCCACTTTGAAGACAGGATGTGTTTCTGAAGTCATTTAAACTTCATCATTTGAAGTCTTCCCAGTCTTAGGAACGGGTTTGTTTATTGTATGTTTATATTTTTTTCGTTGCAGAAATGAGAATATTACGCAACCCTTTTGGATGCTCTCCAGACAAACTCCAACTCTCAAACTATCTACTGCAACTTTTTGTGGCAATGTAACAACTGGTTACAGTTATACGGGTTTCTTTGAAAGTTGTATTTATTGTTCATCATTAGTTGAGAGCGTCTGGAGGAACCCTCAGAACCCTATTATGATTGATTTCTCAACACTTTAATGAACTGAATCGCTAATTGCTTCGAGGAAGAATGATTACTCAGATTGTGTCGTGAGGCCATCGATGTCGGCCAGTTCGGAGCCAAGCACTCTAAAATCCCTGTTTTTGTTCGAGTTGTCTTCACAATAGCTCTACTGAACTCACTATGGCACAGTCTGATAGGGACTAAAGTTAATTAAATTTTACAAATCATAAAAAAGAATCATTGGCAAAGCCTTCTTGCATCCGGAACAACGACAGTAAGCACTTTTGTACCTCCAAACTTAATGTTTTATCTTAGGTCCTGTTTTTTATTAGTCATTATTGAATTATTAAACTGGTTTAAGGGGGAATGTATATTTTTTGTTGGAATCAATATCCCCATGTATCACAATATAATTCCCCTCCCTTAGGTTAAGATCTCTAAGTAATGCAAAGGGAGGCATTTTTGCTTTTTTTCCATGTTCTCTAGTTTACTGATCCACGAAAGGTGTTGTGTCCAACTTGTAGTGCGATGAGAAGTGACTTCTTGCCGGATGTAAAGGAAGCAGTGTGGAGGCAGGTGGGAAGCTGCAACCGTACTCTGCAGTCACCACGTTCCTCATCCCTCCCTCTGTTCTCCTCCCTTCTTCCCTCCTGCCCTCCTCCTCTCACCTCCCTCTGTTGAACGAGGGGATCCAGGGCTTCGTCTTGTAGGTGTGCCAGCGTGTCTCTCCATGTCTGATGAGAAAGCTTCAAGCTCCTTGACAAACTTCCTCCATCAAACGTGTGACAAGAATAGACAATACCTTTCCCTTTCTTTCTTTCTTTCTTTCTTTCTTTCTTTCTTTCTTTCTTTCTCTCTACAGTATCACTCAGTCAGTTTCTGTCTCACTGACTCTCATTGATGGTGGTGGATAAGGTCCAGATCAGGACCATCCACACCAGGGCTGCAGCAGCTCTCTAGCTACCCCAGGTTAGGGCCCCTTAGCTCGGGTATCTTTTCAGTCTCCAGCCGTCCACACAAACACTCACCTCCAGCTCACATGACGACTCATCTCCCTCAGGGATCTCCCGCTGGTCTCACCTGGATGCAGTACCAGTCGACTCCTCTCTCTGCCTCTGTGTCGCTTTCAGCTGGATGTTGCGATGATGTAATCCCTGATCGAGGAGGGCTGGTTGGGTTAGCGATAGACAGGGAGCTATTACATCATCACTACTGTCGAGGGAAACATGGAGGGGAAGAGAGAACCAAAGCTTTCTTTGGTGTCTTTTGGAGTTGTAGCCTGACAGAATGAGGAGGAGGGAGAACACACACGGCCACATACACACACACACACACACACACACACACGCACACACACGCACACACACCACACACACACATATATACATACACACACACACTTGTCTACACACACACATATCTACACACACGTCTTGACACACACACACACATCTACACACAGGATGATTAAGCTGTTGATGCTCAGGCTTCATTGTATTCTCCCACCAGCTTTTCAGATGTTTTTGAATGTGGCGCTAATTTGGCAGCCAGGGTGCCTTTTTATCCTGTCACAGCTTCTGTTCACTGGTACACAGGGGGGGGCATCTAGGGGTACTAGAGGAGGACGTGGAGATGTGTGTATGTGTGTGTGTAAGTGTGTGAGGGTGTGAATGTGTGTGTGTGTATGGGTGTATGTGTCTGTGTGTGTGTCTGTGTGTGTCTGTGTGTATTTGGGGAAGGGGGGGCAGTTAAGCTTGTAATGACTCTGTACTCCATTGGAGGAATGACAGGACAACGGGTGCAGGAAGAGGCAATTAAACACAGATACACACACACACATAAACAAACACACACGCACAAATACTTCATAGTACCATAGGAACATCTTTTCATCTTTTCCCTGTCTTTGGTTATATGCACACATCTGTATGAGGGGAAGAGAGACGTTATGTCCTTCAGAACTGCAGCTCGATAATATATTGCAGGCTTCTACCAAATCACTGAATATTGTGGAGGGAAATTTTTGCTGTCCATAAATAGTTTTTCTGTACAAGATGTTGATAGTATGTGATTGGCAGTTTACAGTATACAGTACACATACGATACGACAATAATATTATGCAGTGAATCCTTTCAGCTATCAAGAAATGTATACTATTTGAGGCAAACATACTGAGTTTGACGTTTTTACTTGAGTTAAACATTTTGACTTTCCTCTGATCTGATGTTTTTATTCATATTTAAGGCTTCGGCGTGTATGAAGAGTAAACAGCCTCTTTACTCATTCTGGACTGTGGACTAATTACATTACAGCAAAAGAGGGCTAGCATTTAATTAATTTGGCACTAGGAAAACTCCATCTCTGTCTGTGTGCCTTAGATCCAAGTTCTCTGGTAATAAATACCAATGGTAAATCATGTCAAGTTATGGTTTTAGCCTAAAAGCTACTGAGCGTTTTTCGCTGATGGTATAAATCGTTTTTAAGATCTCGTCTGGCATTTGATTGGCTCTAGGATTCTTCATCATCTCAACATTTGGACCGATTGATAAGCTGACAGTATTTTAACACACCAGTCAGGGTGGCCTGAGGGATCGTGTCACTGCCAGCAAGTTACTCCATACGATCCTGTTTCATGCTAAAGCATCTATGGACGTATTTCCTTTTTCGGAGAAGCAGAAATGCACTAAATGTTTTATGTCTATAAATCAGTCGGTGTTTTCTCTGTGTTGTTTTCAATTGGCACGTCTAGATTTGGGATCGATCTGACATTCCTGTGTGATTTTGTCCAAGCCTGCTGCATATTTCTTTCCCAGGTCATGAAATGAGAAAAGGATTGTCTTTTTGCCGGCGGCCATCGATTTATAGAATGTCACTCATTTATTGAATATAGCAGTACATATTACATATTGTAACATTTTACATTTTATTTTAGTATATAGTCTACAGACAGTCAATATGACAAAAAACAAACGTCTGTCTGGTGACTTTTGACACATTAGACCTAAATGTTATCAAATCACTTCTCTCAAGGTTGGGCATTCTTCCCAAAATGATTATTTCCTGCAGGATTATCTCCAGTTGGTATTACTAGTTATCACTTTAAATTATGTCTTAGTGTCATTACTATTTAGTTCAATATCATATACTATTATTTCTTCTCACCTAGAATTAGAGATTGTGAAAATTACAAAGCAGACTGTCTGCCTTTTTCATGGACTCTAAGTACTGATATTGATGGGAAGGTAATAGCAGTCCTCGACCCAGAATGTAAATAGTATCTCAGTTGCTGTTTACTTTGCTCTCACATGGCATTCTGGAGGAGAACTAGGCCAAAGGCAGAGGAGGGAGAGGCAGGGGAGGGGGAGGCCAGGGTAGGGAGAGGAAGGTGAGGGAGAGGAAGGTGAGTTATAGACCAGGTGAGGGAGAGGCAGGCTTTTGATCAGGTGGAACAGAACTAGTTGGACACACACACGTTTGTTGATTGAGTTTTATACAATCCTTTTAGTCTCAGTTGTCAGTTGACAGCTCACCAATAGTTACTAATTAAGACCAGACTCTGTTTACAAATCAATGATACAATCTTTCATTGTAAAGTTTGGGTAAACTTTATGTGCATCATTTGTTGATGTGTGGCACAGTGGTCAAAGAGAGCAGAGACAGTTGTGTGGCATTTCCAGGTAACATCTATCCAGGTAACATCTATCCAGGTAACATCTATCCAGGTAACATCTACCCAGGTAACATCTATCCAGGTAACATCTACCCAGGTAACATCTATCCAGGTAACATCTATCCAGGTAACATCTACCCAGGTAACATCTATCCAGGTAACATCTATCCAGGTAACATCTATCCAGGCCTCCTTGGAGTCAATGTTAAGCAGAGTGCAGCGCAACTACATAACTAGCTAAGTATTTTCTCTCCTCTGTACATAGCGTGTAGCTCTGAAGCACCTGATATGAGTGTGAGATCAAGAGACCTGGCAGAGATCCACAGTCTGTTCAGCTCCACTCCCCAGCTGAGCTCTGAGAGGCAGTGAAACACAGTCTGTTTGTGTCTCCGCTACGTCTCCAATCAATCTGACTGCCAGCTTTTCTCTTCACGTTTAAGGAGCTGTTACATTTGTTTTTATTCCTTTAATTCAGGAAGCTCTCGCCACGCAACGTCTCCTGCTGAAACACTTCTCTTGACGCTTGATGCCATAAGGTCAAGATACTTCGTGTTCATCTGTATCGCCCCTTTGCGATCTACTTCATTTTGGGAAGGAGAGTTCACATATGTGATATCTTTCAATCAGGAGTTTTCTCTCTCTTTGCAATCACACTGTCATTGTTCACTGTCTGTTGTGGAAAACACTGACAGAACTTTGTGATGAATCACCTGGCCAAGACTCTGGGAAAAGACTGCTTAAGACCCCCCCCCCCCCCCCCCCCCACACACACACACACACACACCCTCCAACTTCTTTTTTCAGAGTCGAAACATTCAATTCTTTTCTCGTACTCTTTCATGTCTACGGCTGCTTTTTCAGTGGAACTCCGTGTTTTAAAAGTTATTCACTGCAACCTCGTCTCTTTTCTTCTCAGTGAGAGCTTCGCAAAAGCAAATATCTGCCGGGGGTTAGTTCATAAAGGAAGTGCTTTTACTTGCTCAAGGTGCTGACGGCAAGGCCCACTCTGTTATGCTGGAGGCTTAGAAAAACAAAAACGGAGCAGGGATGGACCCGGAACGCCAAACCAAGTGGCAGAGGCTTCTAATTGTACGCTGATTCAAAGAACGTTCTCTCCCGCTCTTTTGTACTTACCGTCAAGCAAAACCAAGTGAAAAGACGTCCTTTTGCATCCTTCCACAACTTTCCAATTCTTTTTTTTTTTTTTTCAATATCAACTTCCAAGAAAAAGGGGTCCGGGGTGAGAAGGGATGAATATAAACTTGCCGGCCCAGCATGTTGACACATGATCGTAGGTCCAAGGTGAATGGGTGCAGAAAAAAAAAAACGCTTGAACGCATCATTGCTGGTGGGAGCGATGTAGACGACGCTGCTTCAGATCTGCCAACATAGCATTTACCTGGGCTTGCTCCGAGCAGAGGGCAAATCTGTATGAAGTGATGATGACATTGCAATATCATCTGTTACAGGAGTGTTTAGCTAGAAATGATGGGGTTTTAGTCAGTAATGTTACTGTTAACATACTACTAACAGTTGTGCAATGTGTGTTCATCTTCAGGGTAACCCATTCCTTAATTCTAAAGTCAATGTTGACCCTCTGGTGCTGATCCTGAGTTCATAACGTTTGATGGATGATTCTAGAAGTGTAACCACGAACAATTGGGCTTGACGCTACACGGAACTGGCTTAGAGTTAGGGCTTACTTCAGCTAGGAGAGGTCAACTTCAGATCCAGTCAGACTCTACCTGCCAACAGTAATGTGATCACTCTACCTCTCTACCACACTGACCCAACAAACTACCTGATTGACAACCTCTGCACCTGACACACTGCATCTTAGCGTTAACCTAACTGCTCCAACTTGACCTCCATTAAGACGCAGCATTCAAATTAGTTGAATTTGCAATTCCCGGGAGGTATACTTTCCTATCTATATTTATCGTGAAATAAATTCTTCACTACAAACTACGTTTTTTTGTTTCCTACAATGTCTGTAGGTTTGTTTTTTACATTTGTATACAACTGTGCAATTATAAGCTTAATTCCAGAGCAATACAATGTAATCATACTGAGTGAGTAAATGCTGTGAGCGATGATTTATGTTGTTAGGGAAGGCTGAATAACAATGCTAGTAAAAGCATGAGCACAAAACTTAACCTAAACAGGATACAGTCAAGAAGAAGATTTCTTGAGGTTAAGGTAACAAGCTTTCATGAAGAAAAAAAAACAAATTTTCAGCTCAGAATTTGTTTCAGTCTAGATTAGATGGTAGGTTGTTGTTTGTCCTGCTGAGGGTTGTGAAGAAAAAAAAAGGTTAACTTCAAAGTGTTTAGCAATTTGAGACACATGCTCAGACATGCTATCCTTTTTGTTTTGGTCATTTTTTCATTTTAGAGTTATTGAATTAGGTAATCCATACAATTAGCGCATAGAAATGTACAGACATCCAAGTTGAGGACCTGGACGAACCTCAGCTGTCAGCATGTGGAAGCCTGACACCTGGGCAAACACCCCAGCCCCACGATCTGTCAGCAGCTATGGAAACCAGTACAAACCTGGTGGCTTTTGTAAGAGCACAAAAGAAAATACCTCAAATTAATTTACCACTCCGCATTCATCTTCTGCGAGGGCTTAAGATCTCATCTTAGCTTGCGAAACAGCGAAAGGTGGGCTTCGTTTGAGAACGTCCGACTGATGGGTGTAGTTCAGACGGAACATGCCGGCGGTTCTGTCACGTGTTGGGATCCTGAACATGCAGATGGTTGGCTCACCTGAGTTCAACAGAGCTCTGACTCGTGAAACTTCCTGGTCTCCTCTGATCTCTCAACCTGTCCATCTAAAACACTAGACCTCTTCAGGACTTACAAGATAATTGTCCCTCAGTGGTTTGAAGCAACATTTCATATTTTTCTAATATAGTTACGCGATTCATTTAAATGAATAATGATGAATTAGTATTGTTGGTTTAAAAGCAATGGAAACTTCTACGTGATTATTTGTTGATTTAAATTGATAAAAAAAAAAATTGATACATGAATTGAAAATTGTGAGGCGTACTTTTGAAAACATGTTGTTTCTCATGCATTTATAAACGAAAGAAGTGTTATTGATTTGAACTCGGAAGAATAAAGAAAAGACGGCTGGAGCAACATGGTCGTTACGACAACGTCAGTTGTAAAGTAAAATACGCTCTGTTCGTTAAATGAAGAAATCTGAAGAACTAAAAGATTAGCGACAACAGCGTTCTTCTTCCATCGTCCAACTTCAAACAGGGCTTTCCAAATTTCAGGTAATGTTATGTTTCGTAGACTCCTCCCACCATGTTACTGTGTCTTCAGTGGATGTCTTAGTGACGCATAGCATAGACCTGAGGTAAACATTGGCCCCGTCTGGAATGCAAATGATTAATACAGGGATTATGTTCACGAACCAGCAGAGCTCGAGGCAAAATGTGTTCAATAACTCCCAAAAGGACTACTCAGACCAGACTTAAAGTTAGTATTCCACTCAAAATCCAAAATGTCTGGCCCAGGTGTTTAAAAGGAATATTTCCTGTTATCTTGGTGAAATTTGTCATTAATCACAATCTGAATGTTCACAATCTGATGTCTAACAACTGTAGGAAATGTCATGCAGGCAGGACTTGGTCTGCAAAAGAGGATGTATACAAAGAGAGTGACCAGGTCTCCATTTCCATGGTAACACCTATCGACTAGCCTGCAATCAGAGTGGGGACGTCAGTGGCGGCTATTCAGTCAGTAGGAGGGGGATGAGAGACCTTGAGAAGAGCAGAGATGAAGAGAGATGCTGTGACAAGGCCTCTGCTTTTCAGCAGTTCATTTTTTTATGGAACACCTCTCAGACTTGATGACACACAAAAGAAAATCCAATTTTAAAACTCTTTAAACTCACCATTAATCCAGCGGTGTGTGCAAACGTGACATGAATGTTTGGAGGGAAAAAGGAAGACATGCTCATGCATTCATGCTGCGAAATTCATTGCCAATGTTATCTATCTTGCATTCAGATGATTACAATGCATGCATTTTGAATTAACCACTTTAAAGAGAGACTTAAGAGTTGATCTGGATTGGACTGAATGACAGGACAAATTGACAATGGTGACAAAAAGCATTAGCTAACCCCTGTGACGTTGATATAAGAATCATTCAATATTGCCTGGTTTAAACATTTTTGGAATACCTAGAATTAGGTTAGGCTTTTTTTGTGTGTTTACAAAGCCTTAACACAATAAAGCAGAGTATAAATTACTGTTTTATCGCGTTGTTGACTGTCTGGTTTCTAAACGTCTATTCATGACTAATAAAGCTCTTAGGGTTAAGGTTACTTCTTTTTAGACCAATAACACTGACTTCATTGACAATCCATAAGGAGAGAGTCAGGGGTGGCAGGACACATGGTCATAAAGATGCCAGGCAGCCAATCACACAGCTTGCTTACCCGCTGGTCCTCTTTTAGTGAGAGGTTAGCCACCAGGGCAGATTAAGACCTCCCCCCTCCCCAATCATCCCGTAATACCAGCCAGGCTCTATGGAGCCCCATGTTGGGGTTTTCCTGTTGAATGTGTGGCTTATGGCAGCTAAAGAACTCTGGAGGGGAGAGTCCAGAGAGGGATTACTGCCACCTTCTCTGCTGAAGTGGGAAATCAAAACAGTCTTGTGGAGTCTCAGGGACCATGGCAAATACGCAACATGTCCACACACACACACGCAGACGCACACACCTAAAGACAGGATCCCCGGACCCTACCAACACACACACATTGAGGGGGTTTTTGACACCCAGGGATAGAGACCTGATGGGGGCCAACTTCACTCTTAGAGAGGGATTAGAGTAAGTCCGAGTGATAATGAAATCAAGGACTGAGTAGCTCTTGTGGGATTTGATACAAAAGATGGGCAAATTACTTTGTTTTTTTTGTTTTTTACCACAGAAATCCTCTATATAGTGAGGGTGAGAACTACTTGGATAAGTAGACTGTTGAATCCTGTCAGACATACCATTCTGTGGCCCCACCTTTAGAAACCCTCTGGAGCCTGAGTGATTCCCAGTTTGCTAAAAAGTGACCCGTTGTCAGACGAAGGCATTTTCTATTTGGATGTTGATCGTATCAATAACCTGGAAGGTTTACTTTGGACTTTAGATAGATTTTATTACCCCACTAACTCTCATAATTATCCATCTTAATGTAGGACCACATCACAGTTCATTTAGAAGGTTTAAAATCAGACCTGCAGATATGAACAATCATGAATGGATTATCATATGAGACTGTCAGACTGATTTATGCTCGTTTTGACTGAATGCACATCATGTTTATGATGAGACTATATTGTTATATTTCCAATTCCTAATATCCTCTTTCCAATAAGTCGTGACCATAAAGCTAAGTAAATGTCCCTAAAACGCAAATTGGTTTTTGACCATTGCATCAAGACTGCATCAAGACTGCATCTGGAGCTCAACCTGGAAGATCACAAGTCAAGTAAAAACCTCTGATATCAGGTGGAAGTGTATTTAAAAGATATGGTACCAGTCAACAAGTACAGCCACAATTATACTGATCTGCCTGTTCACGTCACATCAGGATGCTCTCCAATCAGAGTTCTGTTCTAATTAATCATCTATGGGAACCTGCCATACTAAAACACCCTCCTCACGACATCACCATCAGCACACCATAAACAGCTGTTAGTTGTGAAAAGAGAGATTATTTCTTGTTTGGCAAACACTGATACCACAATTGTCAAAGCCTTGTTCTTCTTCAAAGTCACAGTTCTGCTTGGTAAAAAAGGTGAGCCTTGAAGTAGCAAATCATAATCCCAAAGAAACTGACCTGCGCCCTACATGCAACACAAAAAAAAACACTGGGGGAGAAATTTAGGTCAAAAGCTAATGATGTGGTCTGGTCTGGCACAGGAGCTTAAATCCGAATATTTCACAAGCTCTTCCACAGCAACACACTTCTTGCACATGCTCAGTGAAGAAATGTCATGTGTTCCCTCACACCATTTGTTTGGGTATTAAAACACGTCACCTCGTGAACTTTAGGAGCTCCTAAAGGCGAGTCCTGCCTCTAAGTACTGAAGTGTCCAGCTGTCTCAGCCTTATTGTATCAGTCCTCTTGATTCAAATGGAGATCACCTGGGAACAAAAGTATGTTGATTCCACATCCCATAGACTGTCTCACAGAGAGACCAGTAATTTAGGGATCAGAGACAAAAAGACACTCGTTGACAGAGAGAAATGGGTGAGAGAATGTTAAAAAAAGAAGAGAGAAGTCATTACCCATAATGCTTTAGTTCAAAGGCATTTTCACAGAAAAAAACACACGAAGAATAATGTAGTCACAACTACAAGAGTTCATTGAGAGCAATACTGAGATATTATCAACAAATCAGCAGCTATTTTGAAGGTTGTGCTGTAGACAGTATATCTCACCTATTCCATAGACACCTGTGTTGTGCCCACCTGATGTTCGGAGCCCACCAGGTACCAAGGCTACCTGCCCCAGCTAAACCCACTGTGGGGTAATGAGTCATGGGCCAGCTGGCTTTTGGGGGATTGCTGATGAAATGTGTCGAATTCACCCATCTCTCAGTCTTGATAGGATAGTTTCCATTTAAAAGATCTGCGTCTATCTGGGTTGAGTTGTCTATGGGAAGACCATGATAACAGCATGTGATTATAATGTCACTGGACCTCCTGTCTCCAACTGTGTCAAATTAATGTTTAACATAACGTTGGTTAAAAACACTAAAGAGGCTGTTGTGCTCAGCAGTCTGTGTACTCAAGTTGCCGTTGCAGTCGCTATCAGGGTCTTGAAACGAACAAAGCATTTATGAGGATTCAAAGTGATTGATGTATAGGTGTGTATGATTACTCTGAGAAGTTTGTCATGAAAACAGATGACTGTGCCTCACTGTAAATGATTAAACTGTTGCGGTGCCTGTGACTGGAGGAGAAGCAGAGCTGTTCCCAGATCAGCCCAAAGTCATTCTTACTGAATCCAACCAGGCTATATTTAAAAGCACTGCATTGAAGGCCAACATCTTTACCTTAAAATGATCCTGCTATATCAGACAGTCAAGTATGATCAGAACACTAATACATGCAAAACAGTAAGAAGTGACATCATATGCACTTCCAGGTTATGACACATTGTCAATGTCTCTAAAAAGAACAGCTGGATCTCAATAGATAATAAATCTGCTTGACTTTATATGCCACTCAATAGATAAGTTACTTCAAGGGGTGGTTTTCAACTGTACAAATGAAACTGGATTTTTTTTTTACATGTCTGACATGACAGTGCGTCAAAATTTACTTTCTATTTGATCTGACAGCAAAGTGATGTTTCCAGTAACATCTTAGTAAAGTGCCCTGAAGAGGAATTCATCTTTTATTTAGCAAATCTTTTTAACCCATAAAAATACTGACAAATACAGAATGTCTAAAATATGACCTAGACAGGACTTTCTCCTTTCATTTAAATGAATGATACAATCAGGGGACAATTTCCAGAAATGTAGCTTTACACAGAGAAGATGAGCGAGGTTTTTCAGACATGTTTTATTTATTGTGCAGCTTCTACTGACAAAGCAATACAGGTTAATGAAGGTAGATGCCATTAGAAGACCAGCACTTCTGAATAATTGAATTCCTTTATTTAACCAAGGTAGCACTCCCACTAGGAAGAGTGTTTCTATTTAAAAACCAGTGAGTTCTGAAGCAAGCACTGACTGCAACACAACTTCTTTTGATAGAACAGTAGTAGACAGACGCGTCTGTTCTGTCTGTCTTGAAAATGAAAAGCAAGAATCTAGACACATCAGAAAGGTAAATACGGCATTTTTATATCTAAAAATATATTTCTTAAACAAATCTATACACCACAGAGGTATTTGGTCTTATTTTTGGCATTTCAATGTAATTGAATTTCTCATCATCCACTATTGTAAAGTGGTAGCAACAGAAATACCACAGGGGGGAATAACGATTAAAAAAAGGCAATCTCAGACTGCCAACAGCTTAACCTGTTCCAGTAGAGGCAGAGATTGTCCACAAGGTTCCATTTTGTCTAATCAGGAGTTAAACCCCAGTCCACCTCAGATCTGGCGATTGCTATAGCAACCGTTGTCTCAAGCTCGGCATTGAGATATCACTGTAACAATGTGTCAGGCCAAAAGGCAAGGAGACGAGATGAGATGAGATGAGAAAAGTCAGCTGTGATGGAGACAGATAGATAGATAGATAGATAGATAGATAGATGGATGGATGGATATATGGATGGATGGATAGATGGATGGATAGATGATAGATCTACACATCGATACATAAATAAATACACAGACCAAAGGTATGTAAGCACAAATACGTAGTATATTCAGAATACTTTATTAATCCAGGGGGAAACTCCTTCGCAGCAACGGCACACAGCCTCCCAAAAGCACACAAGGATAAGGGCGTGATGTAAAAGATGAGAAAAGTGTACACAGGGATAGAGGGGTGGGGGCATAACAAAAAAACGGAAGGTGAATCCACACAAGGGGGGGGGGGGGTGCAGAGGCTTGGATAAATGATTATGTACAGACTATACAATTACAATTATACAAGTATTGGTCTTGTAGAATATACAGTGTTATGTCAGGATGTACAGGATTTACAGTTTTTTGCAGAATATACAGGATATAGTGCAGGTTACAGACTATGCAATTATAGTCTATACAATTCTATACAATTACAATTATACAAGCATATACAGGATATACAGGATTTACAGGTTTTTAGCAGAATATACATACTGTAGTTATATTACAGTTGTATCAGAATATTGCCAAATATTCTGCAGGATGTATAGAGAATTTAGAGGAGTATGCAAGATATTTCACCTTTTCATTGAGCCAGACTCTTTACGTCTGTATGGATCAAAGCATCAGACACATACTGTGGATGCAAAAATGGACCAAATTCGACCGTTTCTGCATTGATAAGCTGACAGTGCACAGGCCTGACAGTATATAACAGACACTATGCTATAGCCTACTGTTCACTGTACTAGTGAACATAATAAATATTTGAGGGAGCCAAACCCTGACCCATAACTATTTCATGTGACATCATACATATGCTGAATATGGAATGATTCATGTTTTGAATGACATCACTCACTCAAGGAAAGCTCTCGCTTCCTCCTATGTAGAATCATTCAGGAAAATTCCTGTGGTTTTGCCTTGTTGATTGATAGGTTTTTAATATTTTACCACAGTGTTATTTTGATGATGATGATGATGATGATGATGATGATGATGATGATGATGATGATTATTGCTGTACTGTAATTCTGAGGTGCACGTCTCATGTCAGTTTTCTTGAAATCAGCAGCATCAATCTATAAAAAACTATTCTAGGTCTAAGTGTGAAAGCGGGAAGACTCCTTACAGCTCAAATTAGCAGATAATTAGTTAATACCAGAACAAGAATGTTATTGGTCAAGCAGAACTTCCCTGCCCCACCATTGCTCTGATTGAGTAACAAAGATGGGGACAAAAAGGCATTGAGAAGAAAATAAAGAAAAAAACTCTTCAATAACTCAACTAGTGTTGTCGCCCTTAGTTCCGACCGCCTGTTGCAGAGGGTGCGTGTGAACTGCCTGGCATGAACAAAGTAAACCGCTGCCTGTGCCTGTACTCTATTGTTCCAGAAGCCTCCTGAAGGAGTATCCTCACAGAGCCAGCAAACACACTCTCCAGACTCTTGGCATATCTGTGGAGATCCTCCTTTTGTGTTGGCAAACACATTACTCTCTCAAGGAGAGGACCAGGGGAAACAGGGCACAAAAAAGGCTTAAGTAGCCCACCCCCAGACCCACCCCCAGACCCCAACCCACCCCCAGACCCACCCCCAGACCCACCCCCAGACCCACCCCCAGACCCCAACCCACCCCCAGACCCCAGACCCACCCCCAGACCCACCCCCTCCACCAGTTCAAATCTTCCTTTCCTCCTTGCCAAATGATAATTGGGATTGAAACACGTTTTCCCCCTGTTGAGCTCTAATTCAGTGAGTAAATTGCAACATGGGAAAATCATAAATGGACTCCAGTTCCTCAGTAGGACATGAGGGATTTCTTCAATCAGGCTGTTGCCAAAAGCTGAGGAAACATGTCATTGTAAATACAATCGTTGTAAACATATAACCCTCTTACACTGACAACTTCATTTGACAGATAAATAATGAATGAAACAATCCTCTCCAGTACATGAAGAGTAGCTACCTCTTTAAATAAGACTTAGATAACAAAGGATGTAGAATCATGTGTTTCTGCACAAGTGTGGAGTTCAGCTATGTCTGTCTGTGTCTGTCCACTCGTTTGTCTTTCTGTCCATCTACCTGGACAGTCCAACATCTGAAGCATATATGTCTCAAAATACAACTTCTAAGAATTGTTTCAGACGAACAGAGAACGCAACATGTAGTTGTTTCAGCCAGTGGTTAAAGTCCCTGGACCACAGTAAACATACCACAAAGCTGACCCTGACAGCACTAATACTGCATTGTTTTCTTCTACTTTCACGTATAACACAATCCAAAGAAGATTAAAATTGAACAAGGAATTCAAGAAATGTCGCACAGCCAGGATAAACCACAGAACGAACTATGCTACACTCCTGTTTCACTCACAAGATTCATTTATTAGGTAAACAGAGAGCAAGGGAGAGAAATGAATAGACACATAATGTGATGCAATGTAATCTACAATGTATAATACATGAATCCTGTTAGGGTACCCAGGGCTTGGAATGAACACCTATTCAAATCTCAACACGAAAAAGTAAATGTAAATATACATGAACTAGTCTCTGTTCATTCAGGACTCACCACTTTGTTAAAAAGCCTATTTTATGTCCTTTATAAATATTTGAGCTTTAATTTAAAATAAAAGAAGGCAAGCTATGCTGTTACCAATGAAAACTTTGGAGAAAAAAAACACCAGTGCTTCTGAACTAAATCAGAAAAGACAGACATTTCAACTTGAGTGCATTTTACTGTATTTTCCAGTGAAAATATATTGTCTTCTTAAAATAGTGGCATTTTGGTGTGAGGCCATATAGGGTTATATCACAAATGCTTTGGTTGGTTATCTTAAGGGTAATAAGTATAGACCAGCACTGTCTGTGGCTGCAGTTAAGAAAAGAGCCTGACTATCTCCAGGCAGCAAAATTTTAGGTCCAACTTCTACAGAGTATTGTGGGAAATGGAGTTGACACCATAACACAGCATTGGAGATCATTTAATCCATCATTTCAGCTCCCTCTCTCTTGTTTGATCTCTCTCTCTATCTATCTACCTATCTATCAAATCAAATATGTATTTGTACAGCACTTTTTAAAAGCAATGTTTCAAAGGACTTCACATATGCCCATAGAACTGCCCCTCAACCAACCTAAACCCTCAAAGAAGACAGTGAAAAACTCCCAGAAAAACTCACTATCTATATATCAATCATTGGATGACGTGCAGTACGTGGTAAATAGTCATGAGACATTTAATTTAATTTGTCACAGTGAGCAAACTTGCAAAGCTTCAGATTATGCTCCAGTCATCAACTCAGACCAGGAAACATGTTGAAGATAAGAACATGAAAACACAACCCTTTAGCTTTGGGGCATCTCAAGCAATCATTTCCTAAATTGCTACTCATTTCTTTCCCCCTGTCTCATGGTGGAAGTTCACTTCCTCCAGACAGGTTTCCAGTTACAGCTCACTGCATTCTGGAAGCAACGTATAGGAAGGTTCTAATTTGAACCGAAAATGAGGATTAAAATTCATGGCTCACTGATGTGCATTCCAACCAAAATATTAGGCACACACCGCAACATTCTTGCTCAAGTGGAGATCATTGACAAGGTATTGGTGATGCAAAGAAGCTGACAGGTGTGTGACAGATGACGTAATATTCCTGTGAAAATCAACTATACTGTAGGATTTCTAAAGCCCGATATCATTATATTGATATTCTCTCAAAGTCATTTAGCATTCCAATACACCTTAATAATGAGAATATTGAACGATACACAGAATATGTAATTACCTATTCCATACAGGATGTAGTTTGTTCTGGAATCTATCACTAACGTCTGTCTTTTCAGACAAACAGAGAGATGTGAGGGCTAATCTGTAAGGAGTTCCCAAGGCCTTTCCTTGTGGAGAGGAGAGGAACATTGACCAGGGAGGTTGAGAGGTCAACAGGCCCCAGTTTGCTGATGCACAGCTGCTTCCTTCTGTTTCCACACCTTCCGTGGAATGAAAGGCAAACGCCTTGAGAAGGATGGTGCGAGAGAGAGAGAGAGAGAGAGAGAGAGAGAGAGAGAGAGAGAGAGACAGAGATAGAGAGAGAGAGAGAGAGAGAGAGAGAGAGAGAGAGAGAGAGAGAGAGAGAGAGATAGAGAGAGAGAGGGTACTCATGCTCTAAAGCTGCCGAGCCCTGGTGCCTGCTCTCATTCATCTTAACTACATCCTCACCAGCTAATAAGGCCACAAGACAATGGACCATCTAGAGCAGAGAAGCTGGGACTTCACTTTTCCATTTTATTCTCACGTCTTAGACTCTGTATTTCATGTCTGGAAGAAATACATGCTGATAAAAAAACCTGTGTCAGTCCTGTGTGATCACTTTGAAACAAAGAAATCACTGCAGTGACTAATACTAACATTGTCAGCAATGTTATGTACATGCTGTTATTATTTTAGTGACATACTTGGTTGCGAAAAAAGAAAAACCCCTCAATAATCTTAAATCTGATGGATTTGAATCTCTGCAACATATCTGCATATGTGTCTAGATGGAGACGAATCACCAGATGAATCGTGTGTCGTGATAGACGGCGCAGCACACGCACACTCATCCTGTTTATTTGTCTTGTTTCTTGTTTGTTTACTTTCTCTCAGCCACTTCCCTGTTGCCTGGCATCAGACCAAAGTCTGGGATCTCTGGAAAGACGATACCGTGATTTTGGAGACACTTTCCAACCCAGAGGCTGGCGGGCCTAAATTAAATACATTGTAAATGGTATTCTGTCTCAACGCTGACTCGTTTCATTTCTACAAAATCTATGATTATACAACTTTAATGATACCATGCCAGTCCAGGAGCGAGGCGATAGTTGCTATTCTGAGTTCCTTTCTTCTTCTTTTTTTTTTTACTGAATATTAAAAGATAATATTCTATATGAGATGGTTTTCCTAGTGATTTGAAGTGTTGATACTGTATTTAAAGCAAATTGTGCCTGCACTTGTAAAAAAAATTACAGTGTTGGCTATATATTTAAGTGAAGCTGAATAGTGTACGAGGCAGTATGAGAACGGCCCCTGACCACATAAAACAGCACTTTAATACTGAGTGACTTCAAAGTTCCCAAGCTTGAGCACCAGGAACAAGAACTGACAGCAAAAACAATAATTTAATACATCATCGTTTTAAATATTAGGTAAACTTCTAATTTCTCTCACTGTCTTTAAAGTGGGATTTTATGATGTTTACTTTGAGTAATAAGAGGTTAGGATGATGGTGTGAGGTGAGAGGTGCTGCAGCTCTAGATCATCTTAGATTAGACCAGTGACACTTGATAGATGAGTCGACTGATCACTGATTACATGAAGCAGCTGAGCTTTCTACTTTCATAGAGCACTGGGATAACAGATAACAATGCTAGATTTTGAAACGCCAAAATCAATGGAATTATTACACTGATTGATTTGCTCTCTCTAGTTTGAATATAAGTTTATTGTCATTGGACAGCAGTACAACAGAATTAAAGTGGAAATGATTACATTCCATGTATTCATTTAGCAGATGCTTTTATCCAAGAGAGAACTTTCCAGAAGTGCATAGGTCACTGATCATAACAACGCCCAAACATTGCTGGTAGCCAGAACATGAAGCATAACATGGTGAGAACGCAAACGAGTGCCAAAGGGAAGAACCACAAGAGCGTTCAGTTAAACGAGTTACAATTAACTTGAACATGAACCTCAAAAAAGTGCAAGAGTGTACCTGTAGGAAAGCAAGTAACAATAATATACCTCACAGTAAGTACAAGAATTTCAAATTGGTTACAACTGACCAACAAGAGCAAAAAGTCCCTCAATAAGAGTCGTGATCTTGGAGGAAACTAACATCAGGTCCAGCATATCATTCATAAGTACCGTTGTTCTCCTGAAATAAATGCGTCTTGAGCCTTTTCTTGAAGATAGGGAGACAGTCAGTGTCTCTGGAGGTGGGGAGTTGATTCCACCATTGAAGGGCCAGACAGGGGAAGACCATAGGTGGCGGGTGGGGGTGTGAGGCTGGAGGAGAGACTTGTAGTCGGATGCAGTCCCATTCACCGCTCAGAAGGTCAGTACCAGGGTCTTGTATCGGATCCGGGCTGTCATGATGGGAAGCCAGTTTTTATTAACTAATATAAATGTCAATTTACTTATTTATTTAGGTCTACTGTATCTTCCATCAACTCCCACAACCCCCCCCCCCCCCAAAAGGGTGCAGGGTTAATGTAGAGAGATAAGCTCTCTCTGTGCTGGGACTCTGTAAACTAGGGAAATTCCTATTGTTGGCAGATGTAGCAGCAGGTTTTGTAAGTCCTGGGGCAAAATGTGCAAAAGTCTTGGCTCTACACAAGACACCGCCTGAAGATCTCAGACAAAATATAGCTCATCAAATAAAAACAGAGTGAGAGCTGAGAAGGTGAACCGTTGTCTAAAACAGGGTCTGAGGAGGGACAGATACAGTCGTGTTTAGTGTTGCTTTGGGACACCTTTTCATACGATACTTATATGACTGTGTTACAAAAATGTGAATAAGAGAAAAAGCTATTAAAGTTACTCTTGAACAGTCAGACAAACACTGTGTACACTGCAGACAGACCGGGCCTGTCCTGACAAGTCCAAGTGAACCTTTAATAAATCTTACATTGAAGGAGGAAAACCTTTAACAGATAGATTAACTGCTGACAGTTTTACAGCTAAATTACTATTGTTGCACTTTGAGCACTCATCATTAGTAAAATCAGTGCGAATGTACAGTATGATTATTTATTCTTTCACTGCACTTCCACTGTCTGTTTGATCCAGTTGATTACGTCCCTCTCAATCACCAGTCACTAGTACTCTAACACTCATTCACATCATTACCTTAGATAGACATGTTTCATGTGACACAACAGTAGCCAACTTTAGGGAGTTCTTTACCTCTTTACTTGGCCCTTAAAGGCATAACTAACCCCCAAAAACGATCTTTTATTGCTACCAAAGCTGCAAGCATTAGAAGGAATTTCTCAATGGGAAATGCTAATACATGTACAATCATTGTGTTCTTTGTTTGTGTGTTTTTATAATCTTGTCCTGTAGCTGTTTTGATGTACTCTCCTCCCCCCAGCTGGAAGATAGAGAAATATGTTAAGATTTCAAACTATAATTAAGCTGTTATTGTTATTAATCATATATCTTGTTGCTGGCAATTATCGTAATTCTTTGTACACAAATCAACAAACTCTTCTGAGGGAAATCCCTTTTTAAGTGTTGGAGAGATTTTTAGGGCCAAGGCTCTACACAGCTGTCTGAATTTGACATTAAAGTGTGTAGAGTGATATTGTATACTAGTTTTGACAGGACATTATGGTTAAAGCAATTTTATGCTTTGAATTTTCATTCCTTGTCCTTGCAAGTTGTGGTAAATTGTACACGTTCATATTGAACTATTCCGTTTATTTCCATGCTTTCAGAATCTTAACAGTTTATTTTATTTATTTTTTTTATCTAAGGAAAATGTTTTCGATATTGATAAACTGACTAATGAGTCGTTGAGTGTTCCTGATCTGTCTGCATGCCAGCATTTAAGACTGAGCTCTCAGAGGACTTTTAACACTCTTGCTTCCCATAAGAAAGACCATCCCAGCTTTGTCTCTCACTAATCCACCAAAGACATGCGCCTGCAGACAGAATTTGGTCAATGGAGTCTGGACTGAAGCTTTGTCCACAGTCCCTATCTCTACTCATTAAGTGATGACGTTCTGTCAATCTCAAGTAGATTGACAGGCTCTGTGTCCAGTTTACTCAGTACTGCAACTACAGAAAGGATAAACATCAAATAGGATTTATGTTCAGATATATTAACGTATTACCTGTTGATAACTTGAATGACTTGTTTATTGCCGGTTGATCATAGACACTCATAAGATGTTAAATAATGAGGCATAACATACTTGATTTAACATTCTTATTTACTGAAATGCGATGTCTGTCAAAATTAGCCATACTTGGTAATTATTTACAGTATAATCATCTACCAATAATTTAAATAGGTCTGACAAAGGTTCAGAATCATCAGAATCAGAAATTCTTTATTAATCCCAGAGGGGAAACTCTTTAACTTGTTAAATGTTTCCAGTGTATAACACAGTAGTTGTCAGCTATCCCATTATTTCCTATCTTCTGATGTGATTGACAGACAATATTTTAAACAGATCAAACTTCTGTCGAAGAAACAATTTGGCAGTTGTCAGACAAAACGAGGCAAACCTGCTTACCCTGGTGAAAATGTAAAGTGGGAAAAACATAATCAACAATAGCGACTTGTTTGAGTGAAATAATTAGCCTGGATCACACTTGGTTGGCTAAAGCCTCTTAAGATGAGGAACATTCATCACCAACAGTGTAATACCACACTGACTGGAGGAGGGCTTAACCACTGCCAAAACACTGACAGCAATGCAAACAGTGGTCAAATGTCTGCGTAGGTTTCAGGTCAGGCCTCAGCTGCCCGGTAGATCTGGGTCTACCAGGAATCTTTTCATGTAAGCTTATTAACAGCATTTGTTTTCCTCCTCATGTCTGTCAACGTCTTGCTGTGTAAACCCTGTTTAGATGTTTGTGCAGACAGGTTAGACTGGCACCATGGCTACACGTTCGCTCATTGTTCTATAAGTAAATGATCTACTCCGGGTCAGGGAGGTGGAGTTTCAGCGATCAATATCACGCCGATCGATAACAATGTCGACATTCAAACACTCAATTCTCCAAGTTGGCTTTGGTAAATTTGTACTCCAAAAACAGTTTATAAACAACATGTTTTTCCCAGCGACAGAGTGTTACTCTGTGCAGAGAACATTCAAGTGAACGTGTTTGTCCGACCGTTCTATTCTAATCTGTGTTTGTGTACGTGTGTGTACAAACACGCATGTGTTGGCGTGTTATTGTGCCGTGATGCCAGCTGAACCTCACTCGGCACGTACGTCTTTCAAAGGGCAATCTGCTGTGACCTCAGATGTGGGTCACCCCCGTCCTCATCGACTTGTTTCAGCAACGCCGGCTGAGCCCAGGCAGTTAGTAACTCCATCTCTGGACATCTTCTTTCACAAAAGCTGTGTCTGTTTACAAAACCCCAGCGAACGCCACACTTACCCGGTCGGCGTCTACAAAGCCCCAGACGAGTGATCTCCGTACGGGAATGAAAGATAAAAGCTTGGTGAGGCCTAGTCTCTGAAACACGTGTCTGGATGATGCTCTTGTCGGTCTTAAATTAGACAGGTGGAAGAGCAGACGCTGCAGAGGGACAGGAGACGAGGGCAAGAAGGTGGAAGTGAGGTCTTTGCTGGGTGATTTTTTTTATTTTTACACTTTGATAATGTGCTCTGTGCCTGAGACCCAGACTTCGAGCAAGTGTGAGAGGTGATGAGCAGGGACTTGTTGGACGCTTTATAGGATGCGGCAAATGTTTATTAATCACCAGGTTGTGTGATGTGTCTCTCATCACTTCAACAGGTATAATTAAGCTTTAAAGGGCATGGGAGGCTTGATGTGTCTGCGATTCATTTTGTTTTATCTCCGAGTTCCTTTTGAAGTGAGTGAGTTTGGTCTGAGTGTGTGTGCGTGTGTGTGCGCGTGCCGTGCACTTGCAAAGCATGTGTGAATGTCGGTCAGAACATCTCAGTGTAGAGACAAGTCATGTTCATGTTCTACAAACATTTGACTTTTGTCGTCAGTGAATATTGACAATTTGAAGTCTGGCCATTTAAACCCTGTCAGTAGTCCCATGAGCAGGTATGATGCTGTTTTGGACATCTTAAGCTCCCATCAACAAGCTGTGGCAGATGGTTTTCAACAGAGGCAACGTTTGAGAAAATAAACACATGACCTGTATGACTTGACTGACGAGCAGCAATTGACCCCATCGAAAAGGTCAAGCGAATTCTAATATACATCAGAAGAAATGTTTGAATTTCTCAGGGTTTCTTGCCACTTCATCTCACCCAAACTTGATTTGCGGTGTCAAACGGGAGGCTCTGAGTGGAACATCACAGAAGAATGTAAACATGCGTCTCGTTCCGCAGCCTTAATCTCCCATCTCACCTCTCCTGCTTCAGGACAGGCCTGCTCTGCTTCAGTGTAACTGAGATCAGCTCTCCGTCACTCTCCCTTGTTTTCTACATCTCAGTCTCTCTCTGCCTTTGTCCCGTCTCCCTTTCGAACAGTAGTTTTAAATCATCTGCGGTATCAAATATTACCACGTGTAACGTGGCCAACCAAAAAGCGGACGTCTTATCCTTAAACCTGTTGAAAGTGACACCGAAAGTAGACAGCCACTCCACAACCATAGACTATCCACTGTTTGTAATTACTTTCTGACTGTTTCAGTGCTAAATGCTGGACCTGCCTCTGGTTGGTTCTGTTCCATGCTTTTTGCTGGCTGTCAGAGAGCTGGAAGGGGTGTGAAGAGAAGGGAAGCTCACCTGTTTATTTTGGCAGAGGCGATAGAGCAGGCAGCAAGCCAACAGGCTGTCACCTTTCCAGTTCCGTCACAGTAATGTCCCTGTACACGTGAGTGATCAGGCACAAGTCTTGGAGAAAACATTACCTGACATTTGCACTTGACAACACGATGGTGTGTAATGCTGGAACATTTCGGCAACATGTTTACATACATTTCATGAATGCTTAAATGCTAATCCAAACGAATGTTTCTTAATCTTTCGATGGACTGGTGCCAAACACCAGACACTTGCTTTATTAATTAATGTGTTTAGCCTGAAGCACGACTATATAGTATTCAAGTGACATCTTCTCGGTTTGCTTGAGTAAGAAAGATATTTAGGACAGATGTTGATGCCAGAGGCATATTCGAAACACCTGGATGAAAATCAGAATGACGCTAAGAAGTATAATATTTACATTGAGTCAGTTAGCAGACACTCTTATCCAGAGCGACTTACAGCAAGTACAGGAACATTCCACCTGAGGCAAGCAGGTTCATTATTCGATATTACGTAATTTCACCTACGTAATATGAAGGTATTGATTCTGTTTAGCTGTCACATGGTAAATCATCCATGACAGTGACAACATCTGGGGTGTGATACTTCCAGTGACAGTACCTGCTCATGATACATTCAAGCCAACGTAAGTTTAAAGAAAAAAAATCAACAGATCGCCCCTTCCTGTCACCCACTTCTTAAGAGCCTGGCTGTTAACATAGTTTTCCCTTGAGCTCTGTATGAACCATGGGAAACACAATGACGACGTGACAATCAAATGTCACAACAGCAATGCTCTGTCTGACAGATGCACCGCTCTCTACAACAACAAAAAAGGATTTTCTTAATTTGGTCAATTTGTTAAGTACACAAAGGTGGTAGTTTGTAGCGTTGTTGGAAACTGTCATACTAGAAAGCGTGAGTATTTTGTCACACATCCTGTTTACCAATGGAGGTAAGTGATGTACACAATGTACATAATTGAACTATCAATATTGACTCACAAACTACCTGGACCACACTCACACTTCCTACTCACAACCACAAATCCAGGTTGATAAATCTATATTTACATGAGACAGTAGATGGAATGGTTTGATCAGATAAAGAAAACGCAAACGTAACTTCTAGTACTTCTGGCACTTTGCAATAACAGGTAAATAACTGTTGCTACTTTACCTTTCAACGCTCTCTGAAACTGCAACAAGAGGCCAAAAGCCTGCTCACTTTTGGCAGAATCTCAGCTCTCTTTGAAGTATCAAAGCTGTGGTGGATGATTCGCCTCCTGAATGGTTAGGCAACATGTGTCATTTAGACAGCGGGGATTTTACGTTTTTTTTTTTTTTCTTTTTTGATGATGATGGGCTTGGCTCATGACAATCAAATCGTTTTGGGTTTTTGTCTGAGGCGAATGGTTCAGAGTTTAATCCTGTGTGCTGGACTGACACAGAAGTTCATCATGAGCTGAAGGAAGCTGTCATGACTGTGGACAAACAAGCAGCAGCTGTCTGTGTTGTGCTAACTAGCACCAGCAGACAAGGCAAGTAGGCAACATACAACAACAACAACAACAACAACAACAACAACAACAAAATCCCATGAACTTTATAATCTTACGACATTCTCTGTTCATGAATTGTGGAAAGTAGAAAGAACCATAAAGTAGAGGTGATGGTGTGTTGTGACCTCACACTCTGCTTGGAAAAGGTACATCCCCATATCGTGATAGTGAACCACCTTCTTCTACCAAGATGTTGTTTTGTTGTTGTGAACCACACGCTGAACTGTGTGTTTCTGGAACAAGAGCACATGTGACTGTGTACTGTCCTTACCTGAACATGGACTTCTATGGCAACACGTAGGACGAGGGCGGAGACAGCAAGGTCCTATGCAGACACGGAAAGTCCCCAATTATGTGGTAATTCTAGAGAGCGCTTGTGATATTTATTCTTATTGCCCAAAGAACTTGGCATTTACGAGACTTACCACAAACACATTCCACCCAGTGCCGGCAAACTCCCGGTTCTCTCTTTAGGCAGGTAGAAAGAGGGGTATAGCTGTGGATATACTGGGGGGATTCTGAGGAAGTCTGTAGACTTGTTATTTGTTTATTTATCAGGATATCAGTTCATTGCATTTAGCTTCTCTTTAAGGTGGGTTGCCAATGTAAATGTAAAAGACCACGTTTAATTTTCACCCCACACTTCAAACAGTAGATAAGTACAATTTGGGAAAGGTGTGAAAATGGTTTGTTCTGGTTAGCAGTAAGTCCCAGTATGCAGCATCAAATTCATACTCTAAATTCAGGTTAACATTTTAGTTTGAAGATAATATATCTGTACAGTAAGTCTACCAAGGCCTGTCCATTTTCCCCATAAGGTATAATTTGATTCTATAGCATTTGCATTGTATGTAATCAGCATGTAGCCAATGATAAGTATAAAACCTCATGTGATGGAAGTTGCTGTTCATTTCAGACACAGCAGGGGAGGTCACATGTTCTGGGTTTCTCCCTTCACAGGGCACAATTTATGGCCATTATGTGATTCTATTTCAGGCTATAGTGATGGATTCTGCTCAATTACTGTCCATTACTGAGAGAGATGAAGCTCAGTTCAAATTATTGGTTACGGCTTTGACATTACAATGAAATTTTTCTTGGCACATTTAGCTCAGCAACAATTAACATATGGGCCTCAGTTACAGCGCTGTAAGACTCATTTATGTCTAGTTAGTAATTTTCTTCTCCATATTCTGCCAGGTGTCTGAACTCATCGACCCACTTCTAGCCCTTAGTACAATATAGATAATGAATATTAAAACTACAAATCCCAACTGTTCTAACAGCAGCCACTGTTTGTTCGACCTGCAGTGATAATTCTGACTGTGACTAACAGTGAAACAGCAGCAGAAGGTTCTAGAAGGTGAACACCCATAACTCCTCTGACAGTTAGGGCACTGCAGAGGATGTTGTTCTGCCAGGGTTCAGACCAGCAGTCAGCACAAAGCGAAGCTAATTGAGGAGGAGAAGTACCAGCTGATAGTTCCACCAGGCCGACGCAAAGCGCCCGACGCTACTGTAGCTCACGCCCGGAGATTAATCAAAACGGACGATCAATAACTTCTCAAGTGCTAATAAGGCCTGGCACATTCCGTGATATGTGAGGCAGTTCATCATTTCAACTGACTGCAGATTTATGGGAAATCCATTGTTAGGTCCAAAGTATGAGGTAATGTAGCACTTAGTAAATGAAGTAAAACCAAAAGTCTCTGGTGATTTGTATTTCATTTACAAAAGGACACGTCTAATCATTAGCAAGTCCATCTCTTTGAAATGTACCAAAAATGCTGTAATGACTGCAATGTTGTTTTACCGCTTACTTAGTCAGCAATGACGTTGAAGATGATCACAAATAGTTTAGCCTTTCGGTCCGACAGCTATGATTGGTTCCCCTTTTGGACATCCAGAGGGGAGTCCTATCACTATTGGGTGATTACAGTCATATTAGTTAGCAGTTATGGTGGGGTGTGGGGGTGGAGGTCGTAAAATAATCTGATTTCTGTCTTCTCCGCTGTCTTCTATCAAAATGATTGGTCTCTCAGCCCCCTCAGCGGTTGACATAATTGTTTATTAACTAGTGAGGCCACCGTCTGTCCTATATATGTCATTTCAGAGGCAATCATTTATATTGAAAATGTCATATATCACTGTATGATGTATGGAAGCAGACAGTCAGACAAAGGTACATGAATCACAGATATATTTATGCACATATATAGTATGTCTCCCTGGTTGGACCTCTGTCAAGTGATTCATATCACAACTGGTTATCAGTACAAATGTGCAATAAAGTTTGCTAAATGATGGGCAAAAATAAAATCTTCGTACCTTTGGTTACATATTTTTATGTACATCAATATTTATTTATTTCCATTGTTGGAGGATAAGTTAGCGCTAGATTATTAACATACTTTGATTGCCAATACAGGCAATAAAGGCCAATAACTTTATTGCTAATAAAGGTTAAATAAAATAAAATAAATAAAAATAACAAAGGAATCTGTCAATCATTCTTCACAAACGACTTAAATGTAATAGTGTGACCTCTGTTTTTAAAGAAAATAATGGATGTTAACGACAACCCTGTTACCACGTGGATTAAAACACTAGCTCCTGGGGTCAAGGCCAAGGTCAAACTGAGTGACTTTGGTATAATACCAACAGGATTTATAGGACCCTGGGTAACCTTCCAGTCAGCTATGGAATCATGGGAAAACACAGGGTAGTCACAGGATCCAGCACACAGCAAGTGTAGAGTGCAGTTGTGGTTCTATCACCCATAAAGCATACTTTTACAGATACATCTTACATGACAAAACAAAGCAGGAAGCCCTTGTATACGTTTTGTCATGGGTAATGAACATCCTGTTAACAAAAACAAATACAAAACCTATTTCTTTATTTTCAGAGCTTGTCGTTGGTTTCGTAGAGTTCAACAGAGGGTTCTTCCAACCACAACACACTATTCCTGTTTTTTTTCCCCTTTCGCTTAAGTCATCAGCTCATTGCACGACAAGGTGAGTTTTTTTTCTTCTTAAAATACCACAGATCAGGTAAAGAGGTTCAGGGGGAAGAAAGTTAAATAAAAAGCTCTTTAAAATGGTATTTATAAAGAAAAAGGCAAACAGTGTCCCTGTTGAAAATAAAAGCACACACTGAAATCCATTCTGATGACAGTTGGAAGAATGCAGGCTTTATGAAAGACTTGAGCCCATCTTTGCTGTATCTTTTAACCATGATTATTTACTTAAAAACACAAACCAAGTCCTCTGAGTCTGCCATTGTGGACGTCAGGTCTTTGATTGCGCTCAGGGCTTCGAATTCTTAACTAATAAATTGTTCCACGCCTTTGTCTGAGGCATTAGCGACAGTGGTCTGCGTTTTTCTAACTCTAATCTCAAGAATGTGCAAGCCTCTTGAGAAGCACAGGGCTTTTCTCCTTCTTTCCCGAGATGGGTCTTGGTTTTTGTTTTCTTAGAGGACTCCCCAGATTGACAGGCCTCATCTCCAGCCCTCTGCTTCAGCCATCTGCGTTCAGCCACTCTGTCTGAGCACATCAAAGTCAATCAAGGCTTGCAAAGCATTTTAAGAAGACACACACCCACACACAGTGTGTGTGAAATAAAGCAAACTTTTCATCGAGCCCACTGGGGGGAAAAAAAAGAAGAAGGAAGACAGAGATAGTTGGGAGTCCTGTGTGTTTGTGTGTGTATGGTTTTCCATGTAGGGGTGACCTTGAAGGGATCCCTTAGCTCACTGGACAGGTATGAGAAGCTTACCTTTGTTCAGGGCCAACTGTGACGACAGCTTGGTGAGTCATTTCACCTCACCATTGGCACACACGGTAATACATGTTCAGGTATTAGTTCAAGTGTTGGATCTCTTATCATTTAAGAACCGAGAATTATTTGGAAAGAAAGAGCTGTAATAAATTAAGAAAAGGAAAACAATGCATCTGAAAATATTATTAATTGGCATGAAAGATTAGAATTGTGCATTTTATTGACAAAAACATATCCAATATTTATCATCAAATATCTAATATAGATGTAACATAGGATTACAAAATACCATGGTTCATAAAAATGAATATGTGGATGTTGATTGAACTAACTGTAATGACTAGAAATAAACTCATCCACTTGCCCCCCCCCAAAAAAAAACAACAACAAAAAAACAAAACAAACGAAAAGTATACCATTTCAATAAGAAATGAATGTAAATTCATATTTTATCTTTACCAAAATAGTTATCAGCCGATAAGTCTCCATTTTTTAATCTGTTGAAAGGAGAGAGAAGAGGAGGGAGGCTGTGAGTCGATGGTAACTAAGTAACCATGTCAACACTCTCTCCAGATGACAATGCAGAAGGTTTGCACATTTCTTTTTCGTTTTCAGTTCTGACTATCGCTTAATCGCGTTTTTCTCAGTAATATAGAGCAAACTCTCTTTCTCAGAATTTGCACTTTTATATCTGATTTAGCCTATAGATATTGTGTTTGTTATTACGACACAGCTTGTCAGCAAAATTGCTAAATGATATCCAGCTGGCTGTAGCCAACAGTGTGCACGACAAAAACGAAGGTGTCAATGTGTCACGTCTACAAAACAGCTACAGTTTGGTTTAATACCTATTTTTATCTTCTTATTATTTTTTTCCCAGGGTTTGACCTCAAAAACGACCAGAGCCAAGCTAGCCATTAACTCAGTTGCTTTTCAAGACCATATTTTAAGAAACTTGCTCCTGCAGAAGCTGTCATTATGTGAGCCTGTTAGATCAGGGCGCCTTGGGAGAGCCTTGACTCAGACCAGCTTCAAATGTGACAGAGCTGGGATGAAGGCTGGACGTTCCCAGCATCAAGCAGCAGAGGAAATAGAGTATGTGCTTGATCCAGCACAGCCAGCACTAACATTAGGTAGGCAATTCACTTAACTCACTCGCAAAAAGGACAAAAACATTCTGAAAAATGCATTAGATGCCTACTGTTAAGGAAAGGCTTTTGATTGGTGTCTGTTGACTGCTCCTCTCAATGTTTCTTCAATTTTTTTCTGGGAGTTTTTCCTTGTCTTCCTTGAGGGTTTAGGTTGGTTGAAGGGGCAGTTCTATGGGCATACGTGAAGCCCTCTGTGACATTGCTTGTAAAAAGGGCTAAACAAATACATGTTGATTTTATTTGATGTGTCAACAGTTTCTTGATATGACACCATTGTGTGTGTGTGTCCAGCTCAGAAGTTGGGTTTGGTGCCCGGGCCGGCCCAGAGGCTGACAGCGGAGGAGTGGAGTCAGGTCAAGGAGAGGTCTGTGGATGAGGGAGACTCGGCCCAGCCCTGTGTGATCTGCCAGGAGGAGTTCTGTCTGCAAGCCCAGGTATTCTCTACACACAATAATCAGGTGTTCATTCACACACACAAATGTGTTAAGTTCTCAACTGCAAGGGGCTGAGAACACCCCCACCCCCCTCCGACACACACACACACACACACACACACACAAACACACACACATACAGCCCCACTACCCACCACCTCCACACCTCCATCCATCCCCCCTTTTTTCTCCCTCCGGTTCCTGTATGTCCTAATCTGTGTAGACAACTGTTCAAATTTACCCATACTGCCTTGGAACTCAACTGTGACGCGATGATGTAGCAATCAGTGTGTTACTGTGAGGGGTCATTCAGTCTTTTACACCTCTCTGATCCCCTTTTAAGATGCCAATCTCCTTAAGAATGCGCGGCTCAAACAGGCTGCTGCACAAAGCACAGTTGCCATAGACGCACGTGTAAATATTAGTCTGACTCAGGGAAAGAAATGTTAATTAGTCGACATCTAACAAGGGAAAGTGGCAATGGAGCACTTCTGTTTATCTGACACACACACGAGTGTTAGGGTCATCTTGAAACACCGGGGAGTGATTGGAACATTCTTCATGTTTTATGCAGATTGTGGTATATTGATGTATTTTTAGCCAACTGAAATCTGTTTTTCAGATACATACGGTTATTAGGACTTATAAACTGTTCTTTTTATTTCATTATATCTGAAGATATCAGGTGTACTGTTTTCTGTCTTGATATTGTTACCCACTGAATATGAATGTTTCAGATAATACAATGCAAAGATAATACACGTTACATTAAACACATGAACCGATGATAATGTTGTGTCTAGACACTATAGGCACCTGTAAAATGTACATTTTTTTCCAATCTTGTCTTTCAGCAAGGTAGGTAGCCTATGGAGTTGAGCCCTTGCAAGGCAAAGCTAAATTCTCTCCAGTCTAATGGCTTGTCCAGCTCCTCGATATAGATTGTTCACCGCAGGGGGGCCCTTTCACTGGTGATGGAGTATGTTGGTCAGGCCAAAAAACAATGGGAAATCAATATGCCTCCCCCATGCCCTCCAGAGCTCTGAGTAAACTGATTTGTGTGCCAAGCCCTGTAGATGTGTCTCCCTCTCTCTCTCTCCCTCTCTCTCCCTCCCTCTTTCTCCCTCTCTCTCCCCCTCTCTTGCTCTCTCCCTCTCCCTCTCTCTCCCCCTCTCTTGCTCTCTCTCTCCCTCTCTCTCTCTCCCTCTCTCTCTCTCCCTCCCTCTCTCTCCCTCTCTCTCCCTCCCTCTCTCTCCCTCTCTCTCCCTCTCTCTCCCCCTCTCTTGCTCTCTCTCTCCCTCTCTCTCCCCCCTCTCTTGCTCTCTCTGTCTCCCTTTCTCCGCTCTCTCTTTCTCTGTCTCCCTCTCCCCACTTCTCTCTCTGTCTCCCTCTCTCGCTTTTCTCTCTCTTTCTATCTCCCCCCCTCTATCTGTCTGTCCCCCCCCCTCCCTCTCTCTCTCTGGACTCTTGCTCAGATGACAAAGAAGCCTCTCTCACTCAGGTGGAGCAGAGTGCTTGAGGCTACAGCCCCGGTCCCAGTACTCTCAGCAGGGGCTCTCTCTCTCTCTCACACACACACACACACACACACACACACTCACACACACCTACACACACATACGCACACGTATGAACTCAGCCACGCACACACACACACACACATATCTTTTGCAGGGCTCACTAAAAACACTTAGAGAGATGTTGAAAACCAATACAGTAGTCCTTAGAGACTGTGCATGTCACAATGTTTCAAAACAACAAGTCAATCCATCTGTCAAATCCAGAGGGGATCTCAGGATTCATAGAGAGAATCAGCCTCCACAGTGCAGATCTCAGAATCAGCCTCCACAGTGCAGATCTCAGAATCAGCCTCCACAGTGCAGATCTCAGAATCAGCCTCCACAGTGCAGATCTCAGAATCAGCCTCCACAGTGCAGATCTCAGAATCAGCCTCCACAGTGCAGATCTCAGAATCAGCCTCCACAGTGCAGATCTCAGAATCAGCCTCCACAGTGCAGATCTCAGATACCTGGATCCTACAATAATTGGTGTGAAAAAGCTTTAACAGTGCATTCAAAGGAAGGCTGACTGTTTAAGGAACATTTTAGGTATGATACACTTGGCTGGTACTTGTATTTCCGTGCAGCATGTGGCATTTGCTTGACATGTGCTTGACATGTTGGATCCGTGTGACCGTCAGGTTCTGTTGTCCTGCTCCCACGTGTTCCACCGGGCCTGTCTGCAGGCCTTCGAACGCTTCTCCGGCAGGAAATGCTGCCCCATGTGCAGGAAGCAGCAGTACGAGACCAGGGTGATCCACGACGGAGCTCGCCTCTTCAGGGAGCGCTGCGCCACCAGGTAACCATGGGAACGCCAGGCGGAGCAGTATCCCTGAGCCGGGCTGATCACAGTCGATTGCTGTTTGTCTTTACGCCACATAGGGAGCTGTATAATGGCTGAGTGCACAAGTTTCCTCTCTCATCTGACTGTGTGAGGCTGGCCTTGATTTACATATTGTTCCAGTAATACTCCCCCATTTGTTCAGCTCACAGGCAGATGTCTGTTAACCAATGCAAGGTAGGCAGCTAATGGACAGTGTTTCTGTGTCTGTGTCTGTAGAATCCAAACTTGTTGGAGAGGCTATGTTGCCAGGAAGTGGTACAGAAACATGAGGAAAACCGTCCCTCCAAAGGATAAACATTTACGGCGAAGATACTTTGAGGAAAAGGTGCAAATATATAACAATATATAACCCCACACCACCCTACACCACACCTCCCTCACCTCCCTTTCCACCATCACCCCACACCACTCTCTTCACCCTCGCCCCTCTGCCCACCCTCACCCCACACCATCCTCACCACCCCTCCACCCTTGAGAGTCTTTGATGTTGTGTGAATCACTATTTGTCAACTAATTACGGGACACTGTGTGTTTTAGTCAAACAGTCTGGACATTCCAGGGTCAACACAAAAGCAGCAGTCCTCTCCACTGTGTGTGTGTGTGTGTGTGTGTGTTTGCACCCCTCCCCCCACAACCCCCCTGTTTTCCTTTAGATGGTAGAAGCAGAGGAGGGTGGGTAGTTGAAGAGGTGAGGGGAGGGGTCGACAGGTTACCATTTGAACAGTCTTTATCTCTCCGTCCTACACTTTGAGACAAAAAAAAACTCCCTTATTGATCAAGTTTGAGGGACAGAATCCACACTTTCTAAAGACCTCAGCCCCCTTTGAGGCTGTGATTTAGCCGGTAGGTTCAAGCCTACCGGATGCACACCTGTTGACATTAAGGCTGGGAGTGCAGACAGCCTGGAAAAGGAAAGATTGCCATCTAGTGAAACTGGAACCTCGACCCTTTTCAGCTTGGTTTGATATGGCTGCTTGGAAAAACACTGGTGTGGCAACTAACCTCTACATACTGTGTTCTGGAACCATTTGACAAGCTAACACAACCTATTGTTCCACATTGACAGTCTGTCAAGGGTTACACATGTAAACCTCACAGATCCAGCAACTGCTGTGGGGGTTACGTTTACATTCAGTCATTTAGCTCTTATCCAGAGCGACATACAGCAAGTACAGGGACATTCTCCCTGAGGAAAGTAGGGTGAAGTGCCTTGCTTAAGGACACAACATCATGTTGCCATAGCCGGGAATCAAACTCGTAACCTTCCTATCACCAGCCCGATGCCTTAACCGCTGAGCCACCTGACTCCCCTACGATGGAGTCCTGCTCCCCGCCTCCTCTCCCTCCCTCTGTGGCTTGTTAAACGAGCTGGGATGCACGTCATTCTCTCCAGAGCTCTGTAATCAGCCAGAGTGGTTGTCTTGTTTAGAGGTACTTCTAAAGGCAGCGGCACTCGTCCAGGCCACAGTGTGTTGTGGAGGGGTCAGAGTGTTGTCCAGGCCACAGTGTGTTGTGGAGGGGTCAGAGTGTTGTCCAGGCCACAGTGTGTTGTGGAGGGGTCAGAGTGTTGTCCAGGCCACAGTGTGTTGTGGAGGGGTCAGAGTGTTGTCCAGGCCACAGTGTGTTGTGGAGGGGTCAGAGTGTTGTCCAGGCCACAGTGTGTTGTGGAGGGGTCAGAGTGTTGTCCAGGCCACAGTGTGTTGTGGAGGGGTCAGAGTGTTGTCCAGGCCACAGTGTGTTTTTGAGGGGTCAGAGTGTTCTCCCCATCCCCCTCAGCGACATGCGGAACGATCTAGAAACACAATTCGCATGTCACTTTTTATTGGGCCAATGAACTCTCTTCCCCAAACGCATTAGCGTCTTCTCAGAAATCTGGTGGTGGTTGTACCATTCCAATAGGCTTTTAATGCATCGTTCCTCCAGGAAAAAGGGAGGAGAAAAGGAAGGAAGGAGACAAGTAAGGATGGATGGATTGATCCATGAAGGAGTGTTAGCACCTGTGAATCCCTTATGGTTTGGATAACCATAATAAGTTGATTAGAATATTCATTGATGGCCATTACTGCTGAAGGGTGATGGTAATAAACCTTATCACTGTGTATCACTGAGCAGTAAAAGGCTCTGAAACAGCCACCTGCTCGCTCTGTGGTTGAAGACACCTGCCTTAACTGTCACAGGTAGAGTGAAATACAGCTTTGTTGCACAGCTGTGTAGCAGTGAACATCCTCATCAAACAGATCTACAGCAGGCCTATAAACCATGTTTGTTTCTCAGTGAAGCTTCAGCAGCAGTGCTCTGGAGGAAGAGCTACCTGGCCAGCCTGACTCTGCTTATCAAGGCACCCTGAGATATGCCGTTCAATGGCTTGCTTTCCATTTCTTTTTCTGCAGAGGTCCTACCCTGAGTCAACACATTAGGTGGGATAACTGGTGACAACAAGATGGATTGTCAGCAGATAACGCCCTGCCTTCGAACCCTCTCACTCCCTCTCTCTGTTCCCTCTCTGTTACCCTCCCTCCCTCCCTACCTCCTTCCCTCTCCCCCTCTCCCTCCCTCTCTCTCTCCTCTCCTTCCTTCCCTCCCGCTCTCTGTCCCTCCCTCCCTCCCTCCCTCCCTCCCTCCCTCCCTCCCTCCCTCCCTCCCTCCCTCCCTCCCTCCCTCCCTCCCTCCCTCTTCCACTCCCTCTCTCTGTCCTCTTTCCTCTGTCTTTTCTTACTTCAAGACAAAGTTCACCAGGGACCATGTTGTTTGTCTTGACTGTAGAAAAGTCAGCCAGCTCGTAAAGCCTCTATCTGAATGGTTAACAGTTGTTTAATTAGTGATAAAAGCTTAGCAATAAAGCAATTGTGATGTCACTATGACAGGGGTAAAAGATGGTGTGTGTGTGTGTGTGTGTGCTTGTGCGTGTGCGTGTGTGTGTTTGTGTGTGCTTTTACTGGGTTTCATTCTTCTTTCACTGCAGTCTGAGGAGAAGTGTATTCTTATCAATCTGTTAGCACCATGACAGGCCTGTCCACACAACCACACCGAGCACAACCAAGTTAGTTAGGACAGAAAACACACCTGTGTATCCTGTTACACACCTGTGAATCCCGTTAATTACAATGTGGCTTTGGATAAAATCGTTTGCTTAATGAATGAATGTAAAATATGGCTCTATTGTGTATCCAAAACTTTCTAATTAGCTGCGAGAGCTGAACGACAGCTTGGTCCAGTCCTGCCACACCAACATCGACCATTTCCTCAGCGAACTTGATGAGTCTGTGAGGGCGTGCAGGACAGTGTTCAGTCGCTTTGACAGACAGAACGTCTCCGAGGTTCAGGAGGAAGAGTGGATAAAGATTCAGAACAAGGTGAGCCACTGGAGCTGAACACTACATGCTCCATCAAAGATCACTTCGTAACAATATCTAATCCCATTCATATTCTTGTCTTCCACTTAACAAGCTAACGCTTGTCCCGAGGGGCAGAGAGAGAGAGAGAGAGAGAGAGAGAGAGAGAGAGAGAGAAACTGCATCATAGTTGCTATAGAAAGTTATGTCTCTCCTGATGATGATTCACTTTTTTGACATGAATGGTGGCGATAATCCTGTGCTGTTTAGGAAATAATAAGACAGGACTTTCTGTAGTGAACACCAGGATTTTTCCTTTTCTTCACTGAGGAAATCGAAGAAACGTTAGAACCGGTCGGTTAATAGGCCTCGCTATTACTGCCGCCTAAAGAGAGCAGCTTCTCAGAGAGAGGGAGGGAGAGGGCGTTTGAAAAGCTTGAATCAGACAGACACAGTAGTTCCACCTGGATACAGATGGAAGGCGGCAGCGTTTGAGGAGCTTGTTTTGGCCCTGTGCACCACACACACACACACCCCTGTGGGGACAAACACCATCAAGTCAGAAAAAGCTCCGTCCCAAGTATTCAAGGTGCGCGAATAAAGAACGCTGTCTTGGAGGTTAATGATTGCTCAAGCTTTGTGGACATGATGTTCTCTTTACTTGGCGATACGCAGCGTAACAAACCAAACAAACTATCTCCTAGTAATGACATGACTGTTTCACATAAAGTGTGTGAACCCAGAAGTGGAAGAGGAGGGGACTTTACATAACGAAGGGTATTTAGGATGATTTACATTCAGATTGATCATTTCTGTGTTTTGTTTTTGTTAGCCGTTTCAGAATCCTGATTGTCTTCCTGGTTGGGTGATATGGCAACAGCCAATAAACTAACAGCCCTCACCTTGTTTCTGTCTGTGTTCGCAGGTCATCCAGAGAGACACCAGGGACTGTTCCATCTGCCTCACCCCACTTTGCAGCCCCAGCCTGGGCAAGGTGGTGGCCAGCAACACCCCTCCTACAGGGAGACGTAACGTGCTCCTGTCCTGCTCGCATCTCTTCCACCAGGCGTGTCTGGAAGCCTTTGAGTCCTTCTGTTCAGAGGAGACGCCCACCTGTCCCATCTGCAGGTCTCATTACTACAAACGCCTCGTCTGAAAAAACACCAATTCTGCTTCTTATGGTTGAGAACAGCTTGTGTGTGTCATGTTTACATGATGAGAGTCAGTTTATATCATTCAAGCTTATGTTTAACTACTGTCCATTGTTGAGACGGCTTAAGATGTATAAATTGACTACACCATGCAATGCCATGAATCATTTAACATTGTGACTGCAGGATAACTTAATACACACTTTTTTCCCATGAGTTTATTTGCAAACAAACCAACAAAAACCAACAACAACAAAGTTTGACTTTGAAATTGAACATCATATATATATATATTAAAAAAACATTCACATACGTTGAGCACAAGATTACATGCAGTAACACAAAAATAGTAAGGACAAAAAATGGACATGAGACAAAATAGCCAATTCTCAACCTTACAATTCCTTGCAGCGTGTAAAATACTGTGAAGGCATTCGGAACAGATTTCAATAGAATCAAGCCTTATCCGTCTTCACCTTAAAAACTATGCATGGCATAGTATGACCTTAAAAAAAGGAAAGGCCTGCTTGTGTGCTTCCCCTGTGAAATAAATGACATAAGTTGCATAAAAATTGAGAATTGCATTTTTGGGGCCCAACAGAAAACAATGCTGGTATCGTTTCTACAGGGATGCTTAGAATGGGGGCACGTTTTAAAGTGATGGAGGAAGCACAACGCAGATAGTAAAAAGGAATGGACATGGTTTGGTCGGTTCTCCCCCCCCTCCCCCCTCTCCCCTCTCCAGATTTTTTCACAGTATCAGTGACAGTATTTGCATCCCCAAAGCCATCGGATGCTTGATTGTAATGCAGACCTACAGGGCTACAGACTTAGCACGGCGTAAACCAGACTGACTGTTCCAGACCGCAGGACTGTTCCAGACCGCAGGACTGTTCCAGACCGCAGGACTGTTCCAGACCGCAGGACTGTTCCAGACCGCAGGACTGTTCCAAGCTGCATCCTGTCATCTCTTGTTTCCAAAGAGCCCAAACCTCAGATGGTTGTAAACTCTCGATTGACTTCCCCTTCTGAATCCTCAGCTAACTGACCACCATAAACCAAACTCTGACTCGACCATGTGGTTTAGGTGTTGTTACCACATCAGTTCAAAACCAGAAGCTCTACTGACCCCAACTAAGCTAGATACAAAACCAAAGCTTCAAGCTCACAGGAGTCAGAAAAAAAGAAACACAGTTGTTGCAAGCTTTAAAAAAAAAATACAAAAATACAATTTAAGCTTTTGCGGTTGAGAGTTAGCACTGCCTTGAAGTAAACCAGCCAGGGCAACAAGTGGACAATGGCTTCCATTTTTCATTAAAAAAATTTACGAGACAATGTAAAACATTCCCTGTGCAAAAACCACCCAAGACATTTTTCTAATGCATATTAAAGCATTAGTATTATTATTATTACTACAGCTTGTTTGCTGCTAGATCCTCATCTGTGCTTCATGGTTACTATGCCGTTCCCATGACAACACTTCATACTAAAAGGAAGTGTAAAACTGGACATCTCTGTACATTCCTGCTGCCCTCATCTCTCTGGCTCTCAGAAGCATCTTCCATTCATCTCAAACAACCTTCACCCATCTGATCTGGAAGAATATAACCATCAACCGGTCAACTTCAATATGAGTTAACATCAACTGTCTACTTTTAATCATCACTTTTTCCCCAGATCTGTACTTTTATGGACATTTTGAAAGCTGAGTTCTCTGATATTGAAGTGATGTGGTTGAATCGTTTATCCTGGAAGACCCCTGCGAGAATGACTGATCCCCTTGGAAGCCCCTGACAGTAGATGGCTCAGAGATTATATTCACTGCAAGACAAGTTCCACCTGGGCTGTTTACTTCTTAAAATCCAGAGAAAAAGAGTTCACAGTGAATTCTTAGTTCAATAGTCACAAAACAAGTGATAACATGCACACACACACACACACAAGCACACACACACATACACACACACACAGACATACACACACACACACAAACGCACACACACACAAGAATATAAAGCCTGTAAGCTCCTACTGTAAGGCATCAAAGGTGGTTCTATAACTAACAACATCACAGTTCAAGAGATTCTGTAGACATTAACAACCAATAACACCTTGTGGGACTACATGGAGACCAACTATTTACACTCAAATAACATCAAACTAAAGAAACAATACACTTTATACCATTTACAAGACCTAAAAAATACACCAATGTGTTGTGCCCTGTAAATCTGAGAAACCTGAACAAGATTATTTGGAGAAGAAGACATTTGAGTTTTTACACGTGTGCATTAGATTTTAAACTAAATCCACCCACAGGATTGGAGCATGAAAATAAAAAGTCTTTGGAATCAAGATGAACGTCTGCCCACCAGTTTCACTCTAGTTTAGCCTAAATTTTTCTTCTTTTTTCTTCACTTTACTGCATCAAGTGATAACGGTCTTGTTCTAAAACGCTATGAAATTAAAGCCAAGTGAAGTGAAATAAACACCAACATAGTGCTGTTTCAAACAGCACAAAGCTTTACTGTGGGAATATGTGGACATCTTGACACCAGAAACAGACACAAATCTACTGAGTGGAGAAACTATTACTACTATGTCCTGGACTGTGCCTACAATTACATGCTATTTTACTGTTTACTGGCTGGGATGAACGAGAATACTATCCATTCACCTGCTGAGCCTCCATAGAAAATTGTCTGTTCACATTTGCTGAGAAATCAATAAGTCTCCTTATCAAAGCGTGAACCATCTGGCTTTATCAAAGTTTGAATAGATTTGAGGTTTGATTCGATTTGAGGACAGCATACCAACAATACAAACCACATAAATGACATTAGAAACCAACCACATTAGAGTAATGCACTATCATGGTTTTTTTTTGTTCTTTTTTGTTTTTGTTTTACTCTATATTGCTTAAGGACTCAGTAACTGGTGAAGGAACACATTTGAGTAAATCTGACTATGAAACATGGCGTTCCATGAACTGTGTAAACCACAGGATAAATCAAAAGGCATCTCTTTAGCCCAGTGTTTTGAGCTTTATAAGACTTCAGTCCTTACTTCCTGTTCCGTCCCTTTCACTTCCTCCCAGGAGAAAGTAGGATGGAATGTCACGAAGCACAAATAGCTCTCGGCCTCCATGTTGACGCTTCCGTCAGACTGTCTGTCTTGTGAAACCCTTTTCTCTACCACAGACCTCTAAATCCCTTTTCCTCCTCCCCCCCCCCTCCCTATGGGGCAGGGGTACTGTCAGAATCTCCCCTAGGCTGTGCTGAGGTGTGTGTGTATGGTGGTGTGCGTGTCTTCCCTCTCACAGGGTCTTCTGATGCCCGTTGGCGGAGAGCTTCCCTGACTCGGGGTCTGTGGGGCTGTTTGACAGCTGCAGTTTATCCAGACCTGGACAGGAACAGATAAGGAGGAGAAACCTCATTACAGAGGCGATGAAGCCAGTCAGCACAGATGGAGCCACTGGAGTGTTTTCCTCCATCCTCCTGGATAACATGTTAGAACTATCCATCCTACTGCCTTACACACACACACACACATCTCTGTTTCACATGCACACAAACACCTCTGTTTCTCACACACGCACACACACACATCCCTATATATCAGATGGGCCTGTCAAATCAAGCATCCCTGTCACATGTCAGTCCAAAGGCACATTGGATTTTTGTGCAGTTTCCCCCACTTTGTCACTCGAGCTTTGGGTCTGACAGAAATCAACAGTATATCTTTGTGTAGCCAATCTGGGTGACACTGCTGCCAATAACACTGGCTTGGCCTCCTCAGAAATGGGGCAGCGACTAATGAGGACCCCGGAACAAAAGACACATTTAGACTTGGCTCTCAAATGTGTCTTGGTCCCCAACTTCAAAAAACAGAGCCTAGTTCTTTGTGACAAATGTGGGAAACCGCAAACAAAACTTATTTCCCAATTTAAATGTTAAATTTGACCTAGTGCTTTGAGGAGCTCTTCACGAACAGCTGAGGTGAATTTCCGGATCAGACAGAGCGTCGTCACGACAGCAAACAGCAGGTTGTACGATAGGACGATGTAGAAGTTTCCCAGCCAATTAAATCTCCCGAAGTCTCCAAGGAGATCAAACCTGGTGATACCTGTGAAGAATAAAACCTCTGAATAAAAGACAAGGACATTTGACATCCATCCTATGGATGTTCATACTTTTCAACATCCTGCACTACTAAATGAGATAACCTTGGATGAATAGATAGCTGAACTATAGCAAATGATGATTAAACACAGACTCATGCTTTGGTTCATCCTTTTACCTGGCTAAACTAGGCCCGATTACCACGAGGGCTCTAACAACAAACTAAGTACAAATTGAGACTTAATTCCTTTAAACGATCGAGGTTCTCCCAGAGGCCAAACTATACGTTGGTTTTCCAGACGTCCCTTGACAAGACAAGCATTGTGTTGAGAAGCAAAACCTCTTCTGTTGCCACAAAAGCGAAGGGGCTGCCGCAAACCGTCTATTTAGGAATGTCTGCCCTGTCAGGAGTTGAGGCACTTTGTAAAAGTGTCTCTCTTCAATGGAACAGCTCTTTCAACAAGCTCGATAGGCCAAAATGAAAGAAGGGCTTACACGCTAAAAACCATTTGATGTACACGCCATACAGAGCCTTGGGACATGGCTGGCCAAGTACGGATGAAAACAAAATACCAAATAGCCAAAGCCTTTATGTAAATGACTTTGGCGATCAATCTCTTTCTTCCTGAGGAACGCTTTGAAATGTTTGCTTTCAATGTTTGATTCTATGGCGGATGACATTCATTTTGTTAATGGTAATTCTGGTGACCTACATAACATATGCGTGCAAAGCGAGACGTTAAAAGAGTTGAAAGAACATAAATATGACGCTAAAAAGGCACACCCTGATCCCAGTGTACCAGAGGTTTCAATGAAGCCACAGTCACCTGTTCACACATCCACCTGAGTCAACCACCAAAGATTCACATCTCATTCAAGCTGGAAACAAGCACCATCTTGTAGCTTTCTGCTGATGACTTATGCAACACAGACGGGTTTCGACTTCCAGCAATGGGAATCCTCCTCTCCAGGAAAGGCCGTCTTTTAGACGTTTCACTCTTCTGCACATTTGTCTCCCTTACGGATCAAAACAACACTACTAACCACCCATCCCAGGGATTTCTTATCACAAGGTGTTCCATCTAAATGACAGCAATATCCCTATTGACTTTATAAGGTGGTGCTGAACCTTCCCAAAAAAAGTGAGGGAGAACACAGCCAATCAGATCCCTCCTGCAGACTGTGGTACACCACCATTCTGACCAGGAACTAGACTGGATCTGATTGGTTGAGCTTGCGTTCCTCCTGGCCTCTGTAACATCCCAGCTGACAGAGACAGAGATGTGTTTGCTAATGGAGCCTGTGTTCTCGTGCTGTGATTGGCTGGAGCCACGCTGTGGACCAGGCTAGACCTGAGACACCGGAGCAGGGATCCTCCCAGCATCTGTCATGGAGGACAGGCACGCTGCCTGGAGAGCCATCAACACCCTGCTGTCTTCTGTTTGTCTACGCTGGCGTTGGACGAAGCTGCCTCTCCGGAGCCTTCCGGGACGTTCCACTGGAATGTTGCAATCTGAACAATGGAGCATGTGCTGCATGTGTATGATGGTGGGGGTCTGTGTTCTGACGCTTCACAAGGTCTTTTAGAGGGGAGCAACAGACTAGACTTATCACACTATTATACTGTTTAATTCAGTATAATAGTAGTAGGTTTCGAAATGTGTTACTTTACATTCGAGATTTTAGAAATAAATTGTGCATATAATGTCAAACTATGATAGATTATCTGACAACCACAGCTAGCTTTTTTCTATATCAACATCCAGAATTCAATATCTGACCTAGGACATTTAATTATCTTTCATGGATCTAAACACAAACACATTTCTTCACATACGTCTCTCAACAAGGTCATTACATTAGCTGATCGATCCAATGTCAAGATGTACATGATATGTTGTATAGGCCCTCTGTACCAGAGGCTTTTAAACAAGTAACTGGCAAATAAATAGGGACAGATGTGGCAAAAACAAACCAAAAACCCATTAAAACCCAGATGAAATCCTTCTGATGTCTATTGGTAATAATATAAAATATTTTTTGATGTCAACGATGTTAGAAATGGCATTGCAATTACAAGAAGTCGTTTAGCAGACGTTCTTATCCTGACGGACATACAGCAAGGACAGGAACATTCCCCCCTGAGGCAAGTAGGGTGGAGTGCCTTCCCCAAGGACACAACATCATGTAGCCACAGCCAGGAATTGAACTCGCAACCTCCAGATCACAAGCTCAATGCCTTAACCGTTGAGCCACCTGACTCCCAATGCAACTAAGAAGACGACCCATTCTAACATGGTGTTATGTTGGATAATCCATTAACTATGACGTGTTATGTTTTATTGTCGCACTTTAACTCGTGTTTGTGGGATAAATCTGTGCTTTTGAGAACACTGCTGATAAAAGTTACACCAATATACTGTATATATTTATAGGCATAACAATAAAATATTTTGGGGGTTGTATTAGAGAGTTGTATATCTGAGAGTTCTATGTTTATCCGCCACCTCGTTGGCATGGTTGCCACCCCCCCAAAAAGCACAAGCACTCCCTTTTTAACACTAGTACAGGAACCCCCAGCAGTCCTGCGAGAGGACTTTCAACAGATTCAATAAGACATCATTCAGAGAGGCTCTTCAACATGTAAACCTGGCTCTGCCGTGGCCAGCGGTACAGCAGCTTCCCGGGGGGAATGCTCATCAGTTAGCAGCTCCACTCCAAATCAGAGGCCTACTGTTTATGCTAATGCTAGCGCATTACGTAGCGTTAGCTTTGTGAGATTGCCTCCTGTCACACAGCTGTCTGTACTTCTAACACACACACGTACAACGCATACACACACACACACACACATACACACAGCGTGCACACACACACACACACACACACACATAGATAATAGCAAAGTTTACCTTTCCCATAAAGCAAGTCTTTGACAGTTGTGTTCACACTGAGCTTTTCTCAAACACTGTGGGAGATCCTTTGCTAAATCTGTCTCATGCGTTTATTCCTTTTAATCTATTCAGAAGCAAAAAAGCAGAACCTGTTGATATGTCGTAAAGCTTCCAGTGAGTCACTCTACACACACACACGAACGCACACACAGGCTGCACGCGCGCACACACACACACACACAATAATACTGTTTGAACAGCTGTGTCGGCCTTGGCATGTTTATTAGCATGATTGTGATGCTGTTGCCGCCTTTTCTTCCCTCCCAGCCTCTCTGCTGTCCTCAATCCCCAATAACCATGACCGCTACGCCAGTCACACGTGTTACATGTTAAAGTAATACTGCATGTGGATTCCTGGAGCTCTTTAGCGGTGCTGCAGACCATTTGGACATGGACATTACCAAGGAAACATGGAGACTGTGGGGCGTCCACACTCACCCAGGGTTCTGGACATGACAGGAAGGGCTGAACTCAGAACCAGGATGGACACACAGCAACCGATGATCTGGTGAGAGAAGAAAAAACACATTAAGACATCATTTCAGATGATGATGATGTTCTTCCTCTAACAGCAGCTGTGAGGTGCTAAAGCTAACAAAGCTGAGCAACAAAAGCAACGTGACACACTCACACATGCATATTAATGCTCACACACTCTCAGAGACACACACACACACACTCTGTCACACACACACACACACACAGTCACAGCCACTTCAGAGGTAAATGGATTCTCCACATATTGTACGATTAGTACTTCTGAAGACGCTCATTAGCAGGTTCCCTCCCTATGTAGCTTCTTAGGGCTTTTCACTTTCTCATCACGGCTTGTTAACGAGCCTCTGTGGTCCAGACTCATTACCAAGTGAATGGGTGCCACCCTAGACCAAACAGAATACACGTCCTCTACTTTACACCCCGCCCTCCCCCCTCACACACACACACACACACACACAAACGCACGCACACGCGCACACACACCCGCACGTGCACACAACCTACAGACATACACACACACAGACAGACAGATACACAAAAACACACCACCTTCCGTCCTCTCAGAGAAAGAGAGCTTGCAATGCTTATGCAACCCACAAATATTGGACAAATAATTAGAGTAACTGCGATCTCTTCAGAAGAGGATACTTCCCTGCTGCTCTAGGGAAGATGCCACACCAAAGAGAGACCAGAGACCAGAGAGAATGAATGAGAGAGGGGAAAGAGAGATATAGAACACCTTCAAACCCCCTCGCCCACGTCCAGGTCAGAGCCACAGCTCCTGACCCCCCCCCCAGCGGGCCTTACCGTGGTCATGGTGGTGTCGTCCTTCCTGGGTGTGAGACTCTGGAAGACCCTGAGGCTGTAGAAGCCCACCACTGAGGAGACCATCAGGTAGCTGGGAGATTGGAGTTAAGGACCAGAGACCAAGGGCCCGCTGCTCTGCGCCTCTCAACAATGATAATGAACTAAGGGGAAAAGTCCGGGGGACGAGTGGTGATACTGGTCATGTAAACAATACTGGAGATGATGGGGGAAGTCTGAACATGAGGTGTAGGAAGAGGGAGAGATGAGGAGAGGGAAAGAGAGAGAGAGAGAGAGAGAGAGAGAGAGAGAGAGAGAGAGAGAGAGAGGGGTGGAGGGAGATGGTTCATGAAAGGATACAACATGAGGATGATCTCCACCACAGCTTGGACGACACCGAAGGTCGACAGTGAAGTGTTCCCGATCCCTTGATCCTGAGAAAGACACAGAGAGAGAGAGAGAGACGGAGAGAGGAAAAAAAGGAGAAATCCTGTGAGGAGCTGTGGAATCAGAGGGGCCAACCCGACACTACGATAGCCCGTTATGCTCTCAATAACTTTCAACCTTCTGCCCTCATAAAAGAAACAGGTAACTAACAACATCCTGTACACCAGCAACTACATTATACAACTTGTGTAAAGCTTGTACAACTCTCCACTAACACAATCCCCCCCCCCCCCCCGCCGATATAGACAGAATCAAAATGGTAAAGTATGGAATGAAAGAAGATGAAAGAATGCCGTCTGAAATAACTGTCGATCATCCAATATGTGAACAGGTGTTCAAACAAAAAGCCACACTGCTTACAGTAAAAAGCGTCTACTGACTGAATACGTGCCAATGACATAAAAACAACAAAAACAAATGCTTCAGCAAACACACCTTTTATTTGCCCGCAGGCCCTTTTGAAGCGAATATGTTTGAAAGACATAAACTGAAATATATACGCCCTCAGGAAAAGGGGCAGTGGTGTGTGCTGGAAATGATCTGTATTTGCTTCTTGTCAGACTTGGCAGTCGTGTTGTTGATATGAACTTGGGTTGCCGCTGCCACTCATGAAGGCAGAAACACAACACAGAAACACAACACAGAAACACTGACTTGTTGGAAGTGATAGTATGTAAGTGTGGAGCAGCCATGCACATCACATAGGCTCTTACTTGGGTTCCACCATTTTTCAGAGGCTTCTATACAAAAGGTCAAGAAAAGAGACGTCTGACAGGTTGTTTCATGCCTTTTGATGCCCCTGTCATCTGCTGCAGAGCTGTGCTATAGAGCTGTGCTGGAGAGCTGTGCTATAGAGCTGTGCTGGAGAGCTGTGCTATAGAGCTGTGCTGCAGGGCTGTGCTATAGAGCTGTGCTGGAGAGCTGTACTGCAGGGCTGTGCTATAGAGCTGTGCTGGAGAGCTGTGCTATAGAGCTGTGCTGCAGGGGTGTGTGTGTGTGTCTGTGTCAGGGGTGTGTGTGTGTCTGTGTCAGAGGTGTGTGTGTGTCTGTGTCAGGGGTGTGTGTGTGTGTCTGTGTCAGAGGTGTGTGTGTCTGTGTCAGGAGTGTGTGGGAGCAAGATTTCTCATCACACCTTCTTACCACTGATTTATTTCCGTATTCAAGGAAGGAAGGATGGATGGTGGAGAGGGGAGAGGGAGGAGGCAGGAGAAGGGAGAGGGAGGAGGCAGGAACAGGTAGAAGGGGGAGGCAGGAGGAGGGAAAGGGGGGAGGCAGAAGGACAGAGAGGGGGGAGGCAGAAGGACGGAGAGGGGGGAGGGAGGAAGAGAGAGAGGGGATATGACAATATCTCTATGTCATATGCATGATAGATTAGAGAGACTAATTGATCGACTGACTGTAAGACCACCTGACTGACTGACAGATGATATAGTAAATGCAGTTGGGGGTAATTGTTATGAGCCAATCAGCAGCCAAATATCTCTTCAGTGAAATACAGTGTCAGGCCCTCGCTGTCCTTCAGCAGAGATGGCTGGCAGTAACCCTTTTATAGGTCCCTCTTAGCGCCTGTTCATCAAGCTGTAAAAGCCTGACTGCCTGCCTGCCTCTGACCACTGCACCTCCTTCTGCTCCTCCTCTGTCTGTCTGAGGAGCAGAGGAGACTGTCTGCCTGCAGGGCTGGGGAGGCAGGAGAGGCTGGGGAGGCAGGAGAGGCTGGGGAGGCAGGAGAGGCTGGGGAGGAGCAGTGCTGGGTTGCCAGTCCTGGGTACTCAGTATGCTGGGGGGTGCTGCAGCATGCGGGGGGGGGGTGGGGGGGAAGACAAACATCCGCAGGCCTCCTCCATTGTCCTGCTGCTGCTCTCTCTACAGCTCAGACTGGGGGTGTGGGGGGTGGGGGAGGGGGGGGTGGTTGGACATTTGACTTTCCCACAGTCTGGAAGCTGCCCGGCGCCCCCAACCACTTTCCTTTCTCTCCTACCTGTCCCCCATCCTCTCCCCCCCCCCCATCCTCCCCTCCCTCCTCAATCCTAACGTCATTCACTCAGTCCCTCTCATCTTCTTACCATCCCTCTCTCCATGTCGCTCTCCCTTGTTAAGGCTCTCAGAGTGTGAGCAAGTGTGAGGGCATCGTCACATGGCTGATGACATCACTATCGATCCCTGTCTGCTGGATCATGCATCCACACAGCCCCCCCCCCCCCCCCCCCCCCCCCACACACACACACACACACAACACTATTATTAAAGATTGGACAGCAGAGGTGTGGAATTCGTCCAGCTTATCAAGCGCATAAACCATTTTCGCTGGCTGTGTGCTGTCAAGATGGGTAGGGGAGGGGGGCAGGGGATGGGGGGCAGGAGTAGGGGGCAGGGGAGTGGGGCATGAAGAGCTTCATGACAAGCATAATTTGGGGGATTTTCTAAGATGCGTCATGCCAAAGAAAATATCTTCCCTCGATAAAATAATTGGAATGTCGAGGAGCGGTTGGTGGTGAGACGAGGGAAAAGAAATGAGGTTGAAATAGGATCCATTTTGTTGCCCCTTGTCAGGAAAAAAAAAAAAAAAAGACACACACACACCCACACAGACACACACAGACAGACACACACAGACACACACACACAGACACACACACACACACACAGACACCTCTTTCACAAGAGATGAAACAAGATAAGATGGGAGATTAACTTCACGTTACATTCTAGAGAGAACATGGCAATCTTGTGAGAGCTGTTACACTCTCTGGAAGGTCACTTCCTCGTTACACTGCCCCCCTGCCCCCTGCCCCCTGCCCCCTGCCCCCCTGCCCCCTGCCCCCCTGCCCCCCCTGCCCCCTGCCCCCCTGCCCCCCCCCCCCAGCCTCCTGCCCTACTGGGGAACAGCAGCATTTTTTGCCCCATGGTGGACTTGAGACACGTAGCTCATTTCATCTGCACGCTGCTGTGAAATGACTTTCAATGAGCTTTCCTGAACAAAAGCTGGCTGAGTGATAAACATCTAGGACCACAGGCTTTATTCTACCGAGCACCTGAGCATATCCGGAATTTGATTTATGTTCCAACTCTGTCCCAAAAACACTTTTTTTGTGGTGGGAGTCTGCTGTCTCATATGTCTGTTTGGAAGCGTATTTGTGTCTGTGGAGACATGAAGGTGTGTGTGACTGTGTGTGACTGTGTGATCATGTGTGTGTGTACACCTGACCTGCAGTGAGTGTGTGTGCTGTGTGTCCCTCTTACCTTAGATCCTGTGGGCATGGCTGTTTCATCCACCAGCAAGTAAAGGATATTCAGGGCCACCAGAAGGACTGAGATAGTCTGTGGAAGAATCACATTATGAAACACATCGCTGGAACCATACCTGGGGGGGGGGGGGGGGGGGGGGGGGGGGGGGGGGGGGGGGGGGGGGGGGGGGGGGGGTGGCTGTGGTAGGGTGGGGGGGTGGGTAGTGCCATTGTTGGTGGGTGACAGCACACACACACACACAGTGTAAATATTTCCAGGAACTCACGCACAAACAAATCCATCTCAGATGCAGCTATGTAGGTACAGTCAGCGTGGGGGAGAGACGTGGGGGAGAGACGTGGGGGAGGACAGGCGGGGAAATCCCATTAGGAATACCAGCTGTTGCGGACAGATCTATTTAGCATTCTCCTGAAACCCAGTGAGACAAAGAGCCACCCCTGTGCCATAGTGCTGTGTGTGTAGTCAGGTATGACTGAGCCACACAGACACAGTGGGCTTTGTTGACCGCCCCAGTGTGTACGCCATGTGTAAACATGGGGGCTGTTTGGGGCTCCAGGGGTGACGGCCCCTGTTCTCCCGGACCAGAGCAGTGGCGAGCGGCTGGCTCCAGACCCCAAACCCCGGGCCCCAGGTCCCAGGCCCAGACCCCCAGGCCCAGACCCCCAGACCCCAGACCCCCAGACCCCAGACCCCCAGGCTCAGACCCCAGACCCCCAGACCCCCAGGCTCAGACCCCAGACCCCCAGACCCCCAGGCTCAGACCCCCAGACCCCCAGACCCCCAGGCCCAGACCCCCAGACCCCACACCCCCGGACCCAGACCCCAGACCCCCAGGCTCAGACCCCAGACCCCCAGACCCCCAGGCCCAGACCCCCAGACCCAGACCCCAGACCCCCAGACCCCCAGACCCCCAGACCCCCAGGCTCAGACCCCCAGACCCCCAGGCTCAGACCCCGGCCCAGACCCCGGCCCACTCACCGTGCCTGTGAGCAGGATTAACATGACTATGGGGTACAGCAAGTTCTTCTCCCAGGCAGAGGCTTTCTTTCTTCTCTCTAGAAGGGGAGACAGGAGAGAGGGAGACACAGAGAGAGAGAGAAGAGAGAGGGTGAGGGAGGGAGAGGGTGAGGGAGGGAGAGGGTGAGGCGTCGCACACCGTCGTATTAAATGAATGACATCCCTAAAAGGTACACCCCACTATATAAAGTCTGCATCTTGTTCAATATCCTAAGTGCCTTTACACCAATGTTACATACAGCATACCTATAGTCTGGACACCATTCACCTCATATCATCACATGTTCCATGTATCTAATATCTGAGTATCAGTGGACGCAGGACAAACATCTCACCCAGTTTGGTCCTCTGGCTTCGGACGATGTCCAGGTCTTTGCTGCGGTGGTGCAGCGAGACTTCCTGGACAGGAGAGGATGATGAAGTCCCTGAGAACAACAGAACATCCAGCTGGCTCATGAAACCGTTTTCCTAATTAAATTTTTATATTCACTGTTATTCTTTAAGTTTTGACAGTAGGTTGATTTGTTATTTTTACACTTCACACCACTTCTAGAAGGAGGTTCACCTCTCATCTGCCAAGGAACTGCCACACAAGGACACGGAAACACGTTTATTCATCCAGAGAACGTTGTAAAGCTTTTATCAGACCGGAACATCATGTGATCAAGGCCCCCGCATGAACCATTCCCACACCACACACACACGGGGGGGGGGCGGCAAAAGATCGATGTACTAATGCTGCAATTAACAGGAGGTCACCCTCATCACATCGCTGTGGCAGGAGACGTGTCTTGATGAAGAAATCTTCAAATCAACGCCCTCGGAGATCTTACCACAGTGTGAAACCATGTGATCTTAAATCAGTGGGAGTGATCTCGTGTGTCAAAGGGCTGTCTAGCACAGCCGCACAGCATGCTGGGACTGGTCTGGCAGGAGTACACAGCCAGGGGTTCTCCAGGAAAACCACAAGGCCCACTCATTTAAAGATAATTGATCTGTTTCTGTTCCAGTGTGCGAGACCTTTCGGAGATCCAGGGAAGAGGGAGCACCTGTCTACAGTGCCCTCAGGTCACTGGCATATCAACACCAATTAGTTCAGTGTTACACAGTTACTAGCATGCAATAAAATAACCCACCTTTCATCTTACACAAGCCAAGGACCGATCACTTTGATCAACAAAAAATTAATAATTGGGTTCTGTTATTTTGACACACCCAGTCTAGATGGGATTTGGAATGAAATGGAATGGGAGAGAGAGGAAAAGAGAGAGAGAGAAGAGATAGTAAAGAGATAGAGAGAAGACAGAGATCAAGAGAGAGATAGAGGAGAGAAAAGAGAGAGAGTGTGTGACAACAACAGAGTAAGAGAAACAGACAGAAGCTTGTCTGTGCCCTCAGAGATGGTAACCTTGGGAACCAGCAGGGGAAACTTCAACCCTCAAACCAAACGGCGTCCAAACCCAACAGGAAGTGTTTGCTGGCAGACGGCCTCTTCCACAGCCAGCAGACTGAAGTGCACCAGCTCCCTCAGGGGGTCCGGGGAGACTCCACCCGCTGCTAAACATCCTAACCCATCACACACTCACACATCATCGCTCTCTGCCACTACCTGAACAGAAAAGCCCCGTCTAACTCCCACCCTGACTGACAGGAACTGTGTCAGGGCTGAGGCAGAGGAGGCAGACTTCTGGCCCTCATCAAAGGGTTGACAGAGGAAGATAAAATTGATTGACATTCAGGGTGACGGAGATGGGGGGGGGGACGGGGGGGGACGGGGGGGGGACGGGGGGGGACGGTGTGCTGCTGCTGTGAAAGCTGAATAAGAATTCCATGTCTCCTCTCCAACCTTCAGTGGCGCAGTCAAACTATTACATCATCGGCAATTATGTTAATGCCACACTGGGGCAGAGGAGGAGGAGGAGGAGGAGGAGGAGGAGGAGGAGGCTCCTGCAAGGTCACCGTGCCGCATAGCATCTGGACTACAGTGCTGGCTGCCTCCCAACGCAGGGGGCCACACACACACATGTACCACACACTGACACACACACACACACACACCATCAGTTCCTCAACACTGAAACATAGCTACTTCACTCTTCTATCAGTGTAGGTTTACAGGTTTTACTGGTGCACACACAATCTTACACACACACACTCGCACACACACACACACACACACACACACACACACACACACACACACACACACACACACACACACACACAGACACACACACACACACACACCCCTAAAAGCCATCTGGCCACATCACCTTCTGAGTCCTCCTAAACTTAAAGGACAGTCGAAACTTTCTATTGGGAGGGGAAGCGCTTTGAATTCTAAAAGTTTCTAAACTAACTGGTCAGCGTTTTAAAACCCTATCAGTAATCTGACTTCTCTGGTTCGTACAGCTTTTAGGAAACATTTCAACCCAATCTTTGCACTTGAATTTCAAACATCGATATAATATTTGAAAGCAGATCATTTGGCATTGAGAACAAATGATAAAACAAATTAAAGTACTTGCTAACTGAATGAAGGGCCGGGTACACGGTGAGGACTGGACTGACAGAAGCAGGAGATTGTGAACACACAGAAGAAGCTGATTCCTAGAGCAGAGCTGGGAGGACATCTGATCTGAGGTGAGGACATGCCACTGCCTGTCTCTCTACACAGTCCTGTCACAAGAGCACAGTTCTGACACAGCAAGCAAACAAACAAACAAACAAAGACACACTCACATGTACACAACCTGCTTCCTTCCTTCCCAGGGGGAGAGGGAAAAGAGAGAGAGAGAGGAGACGAGAGAGAAAGAAGGGAAGTGGGAGAGTGGAGAACAGGTGAAGCAGCGAGGGGCAGACATTGTTAGCTTGTGGACTGTGTCCAGTGAACTATCCCTGAAGCAGCTCCTCCTCATACGCTGATATACTTCAGAAGATGGCAGATAGCTTCACCTTGCTTAGAGCTTTACGCCACATTCTCACCTCTGTGCTTTCTTATGGTGCGTGGATGCGTAAGGCCAAGATGCTAAGAGGATTCCAACCTCCTCAGCATTGGTCTAACAGTATGTGGCTCAACCTTCACAGACGGGTCTGTAAGAATCCTCTGCCGTGAGAAGCAGGCAGGTATCTGGGTTTGAGGACTGACTCCAAGAAGCACAAGCCTCTCCACGCCAAACATTCTCCCCCCAAACACTCTCCACCTCAAACCCTCTCCACCTCAAACCCTCTCCACCTCAAACCCCTCTCCACCTCAAACGCTGTCCACCTTAAACCTTCTCCACCTCAAACCCTTCTCAACCCTAAACACTCTCCCCCAAAACTTTCCCCCCCAAACCCTCTCCACCTCAAACCCTCTCCACCTCAAACCTCTCCACCTTAAACCCTGTCCACCCTAAAACTCACAGCATCTTATACTTTATGGTGGATTCCATCTCAGCTTGAGAAACAACATCCAGTGTTGTTGTATTGCAAAGATGACTTTGCAAAGATCAAACCCTCCTTCCTTGGACGATAAGAGAAAAGATTACAATGATCTTTAACGGCGAGTTCAAAGCATCTTCAGTCAGTCCGACTCGTAAGAAACCGTACGGTTAAATGGCGATCTATATGAGCTGGCCAGCGTAGCGTTTGAAAACAACCCTATCAGTAATCTGCCTTACCTCCCTGCTTTGTAAAGGCACCCATCCTCACATCTGCAAGCTTGGCTGTGTGCTTGATGCAAACCTGCGTCTGCCACTGCGCCCAAATACTTCCTGCTTAGTGGGATAGTTTGACCGCAGAAGCAGGAATTCGGGGGAAACATGGGTGGAAGTGGTCAACAAATAACAAGTTCAATGTCTCTGTTTTGTTGAGCTCCACAGCTCAGCTGGTTGTAGAGCGTCCCACACACCCATCCCACCTGTGGGCTCTCTGCCCTGAGCTGCGTCCAGTCTGCCCTGGAGCTCAGACAAGGCCATCTCATGTCCTCTGGTGACAGACACAGTCCTGTCTTAAACTGACTGGTAGAAAGTCTCCAGCCTATGTTAGGGCAGCTGCTTGGCATTTAGCAGAAGTTATGAGACAGAAAGCGTGTGTGTGTGTGTGTGTGTGTCTGGGTCTGTGTATGGATCTGATTTGTCAATGCTAATTGATTCCAGCAGAGTGCTCCATCACCACACCCCCCACCCCCCCCCCCCCCGTAATGGGCCCCCACGTTTCCACACAGACACACCATTTAATCTCCTCAGTAGGGCCTGCTCCTGCAAATGGATGCAGTAAATCTGCTCATCCAGGTCCTCCAGGATCTGAAGAAGGAGGGAGGAGAGAGAGAGACAGAGAGAGAGACAGAGAGAGACAGAGAGAGAGAGAGAGAGAGAGAGAGAGAGAGAGAGAGAGAGAGGGAGAGAGAGAGAGAGAGAGAGAGAGAGAGAGAGAGAGAGAGAGAGAAATTAAATGGGTTATAATTAGGCTCAAAGTGGGATCGGAGAGATGGCAGATGTGAGGATGAGCCGATGACGTATTTGTAGTTCTCCAAGTGTGTGTGTGTGTGTGTGTGTGTGTGTGTGTGTGTGTGTGTGTGTGTGTGTGTGTGTGTGTGTGCCAGGACACAGGCAGACTTCAGCGATGGGGAAAGAATTAAGTTCATCCTCTAGTTTTTTCAACTGTTATCAGCAGTGCTGTGCACTTCTAGTCATTTATTTCTGCTGCACCCCTGACATGCACTGGACTTCCACCTTACAAACATGTATTGGATAAAAACCAGCACCAGTTAACCAGCATGCTTAAAATACCCAGTACTAGTCAATGAGCAGGTAGGTTAATAAACCTGGCACTAGTCAGTTAACTAGCAGCCTAGTTAGGTAAGGTAACGGCTGGGGCAGCAGACTCAGTCCTACTGATGACTCACCGTGGGTTTGACCAGTAACTGACCCATGACCGTGAACATCCTGGACAGACCCACAGGTGTGCACACTGGAACAACACACAAACACACAGAACAAGTGACTTACAAGCCACACACATGACGACCACAACTTTAGTGGAACCAATATGAGCAGCAGTGTAGAGATGTGGACACAGTGGGGGGGGGGGTACTTACTGAGCAGAAGAAGGCCTCCCAATAAGGAAATACAGGAGTAGAGATAAGGTAGGTAGAACTCCCAGAGATCTGAGGAAGAGACAAGAACCAATGAGTGGGGGAGAGAAAGAGAGAGAGAGACAGAGAGAGAGAGACAGAGAGAGAGAGTGAGTGAGGGGGAGGGAGGGATGGAGGGTAGGGAAATGGGGGGGGGATGACACAAAGAGACAACCTGTCACTCAACCCTCTCCCAGTGTGGAAGGTAGACAGAAGCTCCATGGGAAGTGTAGCTGGTGTTCTGGACTCTTCTTACCATACAGTGACTCCATGCTGGCAGCATCGTTGTCGATGAGGGCAGACGCCACCCAGACGATGCCCAGGATGAGAAGCCCCAGCAGGAAGAGCATCACGAAGGTCTCCAGGACCCTGGCCCTGATGCCCTGGGAGCACACACACACACAAGCACACACAAACACAAACACACATACAAGCACACACACACACACAAACACGCACACAGGAGACAGAGAAGACCAGACTGTCACTGTCATGTTGTCAAGTTGAACCACCTCAGCCAGCAGACAGACCACCTCAGCCAGCAGACAGACCCCTCATCCATCAGACTGACCACCTCACCCAGCAGACAGACCACCTCAGCCAGTAGACAGACCCCTCATCCATCAGACTGACCACCTCACCCAGCGGACTGACCACCTCCAGTAAACAGACCCCCTCAGCCAGCAGACAGACCACCTCACCCAGCAGACAGACTACCTCAGCCAGTAGACAGACCACCTCACCCAGCAGACAGACCACCTCAGCCAGTAGACAGACCACCTCAGCCAGTAGACAGCCCTCCTCAGCCTCCTTGTCACAGTTACAATACAGGGACACGAATATTGATGGTGTCGACTGAAATACAGTTCAGAGGAGGCTAAAAGCTAGTGCTAAGTTCTCCATAAAAGCACCTCTCTAATCTGGCCTCCTCATATTAAACTGTGTCTGCTCCACTCAGAACAGCTGTCATACTTAAACAACCCCAGGTGAACCTAGTTGAGGAACGTTTGGGAAGTATTCTTTGAGGTCTGTAAGTAGCCTTAATCCTTACAGAAGCATGTGCGTGTATACATGTGTGTGTGTGTGTGTGTATACGTGTGTGTGCGTGCGTGCATGTGAGTGCGCGCATGTGTGTGTGCGTGAGGCCTCTCCAGGCTGCTACTGTCTACGATCAAGAGCAGACCAGGCATCTGGGTCTGATTACTTCACCCTCTTAACGCCGGCCGCGTCCCGGCCCCCGAGCAGAAGGGCCTCGCGGGGTAATTTGGGTTTTCCGGGTCACAAACTGCTGAGTGCTTAATAAAGCCTCCTCTACCTGTTCACACAGCCCCCCCCCCCCCCCACCTCTCCCCCTCCCTGCCCCTGTCTAGCACTGGGGATCCCGAGATCATAGACCTTCACACACACTTCACACAGTGGGTAGGGGGTGACGACGGTTGACAGTTTAGTGGGGGTGCGTGCGGAGGGGGTTGGGGGTACATGTGATCAATTTGTTGCTAAGTAGCTGCTGATGCGCGGGCTAACAGAGAGGCTGGAGGAGGGGGAGGAGGGGGAGGAGGGGGTACTGGGCAGTGTTGGCTCACGGCTCTCTTTGATGTGAGGCTGTGTCTACTGAGACAGTTTGCCGCTGTGCCCTGGGACTGCTGTGGGGGTCAGTGTTCATCATCACCCTCATAGTTTGTGACCTTCCAGGTCCATGTGAAGCAGACGTCTGCTCAGCCTGTTCTCCTCCACAGCCTCCCTTCACAGATCAGCCTGGAAGAACACAATCGTTGCCCGTCTCTTTGCGCTCCCATTGTCTCTCTCTCCCTCCCTCGTTCTTCCTCAATCATATCTCCATCTCTTCCCCACTCCATCTATCCTTATCAGTCTGTCACTTTCTCTCCTTCTCTCTCAACCTTTTAGCATTAAGAGGCACCTGAGGGTAGAATTTTCTAGCACATCGGAGTGGCTGTTAGGGTCTGGAGTGCCTCTGTGTGGACATGCAGAGTACTGCACCCATACACTCTTTAACTCCATATACCTCAGACCTATGCTGGAGCATCTTACTGGACAGAGATATCTGAACAAGGCACAGATCTGATATGCAACACTGCCCCTGTTTGTTAACCCTTTACCACACACAAGCTTGTATGGCTATTTCTGAACTCACAAGTCCGTCCCATTCCAAATCCTGCTCTCTTAACTTGAATCTTAACCCTATGGCCCAACCTAAATGTTAAACCTGGAACCTAAACTTGACCAAAACCCAATTTTTAACTCCTTACTCGACCGCTTAAGGTAATAACCACCCCCTCCCTACCCCCCCCCCCCCCCACACACACACACACACACACACACACACACACACTCTTGAAGTAGCACTTGAGGACCAATAAATATCCTTAACTGTCCTCACATCATTTCAACAGCAAGCACACACACACACAAGCACTGATTGTGTGTGTATGAATGTGTGAGCATGAGAGCAACACAGAGAGAGAAACAGAGATAGAGAGGGAGGGAGAGAGAGAGAGATGAAGTGAAGAATTGGAGGTGAAATGCAGTGGCAGTCATCATCTTAGCCCATCTTACTCCCTGGAGGTGAGTGAGGGGGTGAGAGGCGAGAGGGAGGCTTTCTGGGGCGAGAGCTTCCTCCCTCACTCTCTCTTAAGGAGGCACGGCTGAGGAGAGCGCCTTGAAACCGCGTCCGACCAGCCCACCTTAAGTGGTAGCCGTCACCATGATGAAGGTATATTTCCTTGAAGGAAGCTATTTCTACAGTTTTTCAATAATGTATCAATCTTGAGCCAGGCAGATCATTTGGAGGGGAAGGCAGAAGCTGTCACCTCCCCCTGCCATGATCTCCACTGCTCAGAGAGGACAGGGTCACTGCTCCACACAGCCTGGCCCAACACTGGAGGGATTCAATCACATACTGGACAGCAAATCAATGAATTCTCCATCCGAATGGATTTTACGCATGTGGAGAATAGGAAGGAAGATAGAAAGACTGAAAATGATCTCCTCTTTTTCTGATGTGTGAAATAAAGTGTGATCTAGATCTAAGTGTGATCTAGATCTAAGTGGCTTCAACGGTCATCAACGGGCGAGACAACCACTGATTTATAAATAGATGGACAGAGACATCCTGTACAATGAAAAAGGAAAGATGCTTTTCCTGGGTTCAAAACAGGAGACAGGAGAGAGAGAGAGAGAGAGAGATCGAAATACAGAAAGGAATGAAGGGAGATAGAGGGAGAGAGATGGAGATAAAGAGAGAGGAGTGGAGGGCAGAGAGACAGAGAGATAGAGGGAGGGCAGAGAGACAGAGAGAGAGAGAGGGCAGAGAGAGAGAGAGAGAGAGGGAGGGCAGAGAGACAGAGAGAGAGAGGGAGGGCAGAGAGACAGAGAGAGAGAGGGAGGGCAGAGAGACAGAGAGAGAGGGAGGGCAGAGAGACAGAGAGAGAGAGGGAGGGCAGAGAGACAGAGAGAGAGAGGGAGGGCAGAGAGACAGAGAGAGAGAGGGAGGGCAGAGAGACAGAGAGAGAGGGAGGGCAGAGAGACAGAGAGAGAGAGAGGGCAGAGAGACAGAGAGAGAGAGGGAGGGCAGAGAGACAGAGAGAGAGAGGGAGGGCAGAGAGACAGAGAGATAGAGGGAGGGCAGAGAGACAGAGAGATAGAGGGAGGGCAGAGAGACAGAGAGAGAGGGAGGGCAGAGAGACAGAGAGAGAGAGGGAGGGCAGAGAGACAGAGAGAGAGAGGGAGGGCAGAGAGACAGAGAGAGAGAGGGAGGGCAGAGAGACAGAGAGAGAGAGGGAGGGCAGAGAGACAGAGAGAGAGAGGGAGGGCAGAGAGACAGAGAGAGAGAGGGAGGGCAGAGAGACAGAGAGAGAGAGGGAGGGCAGAGAGAGGGGATCCAAACCTGAGCTTGGAAGTGTCTATTCTGTCTATTCTAAATGTGTGCGTCCCTATATATAGCAGCTCTGAAATATTCAGCACCCCCCTCCCTCTCCCTGATCCTCACACTGAGGGGCTAGCATGCTGCATCAGAGCACCAGATCCAGGCCACAGGAAGAGGTCGCACACGGTCGCACAAAAGTGGCGTCCGAACACAACAGGACACACACACATACAATAATACACACACACAACATCCATCAACACCTCAGTACCCAATGTCAGCCCATCATTAGCTTTATATAAATCTGCTCCCTCCTCCCCCCACAACCCAGGTAAGAACCCCCCCTCCCAACAGAGCAGCCTGCCCCCCCCCCTCAGCTGTCTGTCCTTGGTGATGTTCTCACAGAACGCTGCTCTGGACGACGTTCTGCTGACAGAAGAGAGGAGGGGAGGGTGGGGCACAAGGCGAGGGAGGGAGAGCGATGTGCTGGAGATCCTTAGAGAGGACGGACAGAGCACAGTACAGGAGAGGGGGGGGGGGGGGGGTAACTAAATATATACAGTGAGAGAGACGATAGTCTTTGACAGGGATGGGAGATGTGGAGACTAACCAAGACAGAAAGAGAGAGAATGAGATCAAGTGGGAAAGAGAAGGGAGGAGGGGGAGGGGAGAGGGGGGAGGGAGAGGGGGGGAGGGGAGAGGGGGGAGGGAGAGGGGGGGAGGGGACGGGACGGGGGGAGGGGGGGCGTTTGAGAAACATAAATGGAAAGAGACAAACAGAGCAGTTTTCCACCATAAATCTGCTCCAGGTCAGCAGGCGGTGGCAGACATCAACACACGACTCATCCTTCCTCCAATCTGACAGGGCTGTGTGTGTGTGTGTGGGAGTGTGTGTGTGGGAGTGTGTGTGTGTGGTGTGTGAGTGTGTGTGTGAGCGTTGTGTGAGTGTGTGTGTGAGCGTGTGTGAGTGCGTGTGTGTGTGTAGAGAGGTGGTCCCTTACACATCCATCCAGTCCTTTTTCTTTCAGGCTAAGATACACCAGGGATCTGTTCTACCAATCAAGATTTAGCGTTAACGAGTTAACTTCAGGTTCAACCCAAAACAGAAAGCCCTGGGTTAAACCTGAAGTTACCTGCTAAACACCAAATCTTGATTTGTAGTACAGACCCCAGATGCCCAGAAAACTTATTAGGGTCTCCAGCCCTCCTGCAGCCCACTCCTCTACCCCTCCACCTCCTCCAGCCCTCTGCCCCTCTACACCCTCCAGCCCCCTCCAGCCCCTCCTCCGCCCTCTGGCCCACTGGCCACAGCGGCCGTGTTAGAGACAGAAAGCAGAGAAGGACTTGTTGGAGAGAGCGAGACACCCCCTCCCCTGTTAAAAGCTGCAGAATAAACTTCTAAAGACTCCCTTTAATAAGACTTCAATGACACGGGCGTATGGGAAACGATTCGCCTCACGTCGTACGCGCAGAGAGAAAAAAAAAAAGACAACAAAAAACATTTGCACCCATACAAAGGGGACAGACTTGTCATACGAGGGGGGGGGGGGGGGGGGGGGGGGGGCGGGAGGGGGGGGACCACCGATGCTGTAAAAAATAATCTTACTTCCCCAATGTTGGCCTTTCTTTTGGTTAACATGGGAAGCCTTTGTAATGAGGTGGAGCTCTGTTGGGCTAGCATGTTCAGTAGATTAGCCCTGAAGGAGGACGTTGCTTTAGTCGTTTTTTGATGTTTGCCAAAGCTGTATTGTAACTGCGGTGACGACAGCTTGTTATAATTATGGGTAGGTGTCAGGATGATAAGAATAAATGCCAGTCACCTGGGTTCTGTCAGGGCAAAGCTGATGTGCCACTTTTAAGAGGAGTGTGTGAATCATACACACAGACCCTCACAGTTGAAGTTAGTCTGTGTGTTTGTTGTTTTCTTATTTTTCATGTAATTCCACCTTTTTTTATCCGTTATTGAGAGAATGTATGAACAAAAGCACCACCAAGGTAAAAACAACCCAAAATAAACAAACCAAAAAAATACTTTCTCCCCCCAAAAAAACAAAATTGACAGTTTAATAAATCCACAAAACAAAAATAACCAAGAGATGCGCGCGTAAAAAAAAAACCTTACAAATAGACTAAAAGATTCTCCTTTAAACTAATATGTAGCCATGGTAACAAACATTGCAACGGGGCCGGCTTTAGAAGGGGACATTGTGACCTTAAAGGAAGGTATGTAAACATCACTTTATATGCTGCGTCCAGGGACAGGCTGCCAGAAGGCCTGGGAAAAATGTCTGCATGTGCTGGGGGGGAAGATCTGAAATAAATATCCAGGCCCCTATTGTAGGAGCTCCCTGACAAAAAAGGGTATCTTAGTAACACGGCATGGTTTACTCAGCTTTGACACCCCCCCCGTCCCCCCCCCGTCCCCCCCACCCGCCCCCTTCCCCCTCCAATACACACACAGCGCTGTGGCGGCCCAGCTTCAGGGCTTAGGGAGGCTAGATTGATGAGTGGTTTCTTTAACTAGCGGGTGAAAACAGCCAGCCCGTTGCTGGGTCAGTGTTCGGGGTCACACTCCTTTCTGTTTGACAAAAAGAGGGGGATCGGACGATCGGACTATTTCAGTATGGTGAGCCGCTGAAGTCCTGGAAGATGCTAATTACAACGGCCCCCAACTTCCTACCCAAACTGAGCCCCCTGCTGGGGGGGGGGGGCTATCTGTCATACAGTTTCAAGATCAGTTCTGTCAAGAGTCATTATGGTAACGCAGGATTCCAGGAGCTCGTTTCACCACTTCTGCTGCATCAGAAGCCCGTGGAAAGAAAACACATGAAAAGAACGCTGCCTAATCTTTCTGCTCTGAACTTCCTACTGCATGTGGCTGAATCCAGTCAGGACCCTCAGGAGCACAATGCTGGAGAGAGAGGAAGAGGAGGGTCCTCGTGATCAAGGCCAAGTCTCTCTCAGATCAGGACAGCCATGGTCACAAACACTGCTGACACTATTAAGGCCATCCACAGGTACATGACTTCACAGAGAACAACACTAACAAACCCCCAAACATCGATTCGCTGTGACCAAATGCTATTTCCCGACGGTGAGGATGCTTAGGCAGCAGCAGCCATGATCAGAAGAGCGACAACTGAACTACAAGGTGACATTTAGTTTTTATTTTACTCAGCCGTTCTTCTTCAATGAATTCCAAAAGTGTTTTTCGCTTTCATTGAAGCTATCTGTCACCTCAGCAATGACGAAGAGAGAGAGAGAGAGAGAGAGGCTCTATTAATGGGAAGAGTTAGTGTTGGGAAACATTTTATGCCAGCAAATAAAGCTACATCATAACAGCCAACGTTCGGGTCGTAAGTCACTCTGATCCATCCGCAATTTGGACAATTTGTTACACTATTAATCACCCAGGAAGCTGGCAGGCTCAGACTGGGCTGAACTGCTAACATCCCTGACCGAGAACAACAACGAGATTTCAATCTTGATTCTGGCCCCGAGTCCTTTAGTACCTCGTCAAAACAGTAAAGCAAAGCCACATGAAACCCCCCCCCCCTCCCCCCGACTCTCACGGTTATCCGTTAAATTCATCAAGCTCTTCATTTCCGTGGTCAAAGGAACACGCGGTGCCATAACACGACCACATAAAACCCCATGACATTCTGCTCAAAACGCTCTTATGGGACAGAGGGGCTCATATCACATTATAAAAACTTCCTACGTCAAACACTCGCATTCGTCTTGCTGTCACCCCCTCTGTGGAGTGTGGGGGCTTAAGGGGGGGCTTTTTTCAGGCCAGGCCTAGACCGCAGCCCCTCACCCTTTCTCACACACACACACACACACACAGATAATATACCTGAATGTGTAGCTAACATTAAACAGTACTTCCTTTGAGACAAATTTATGGATGATCAGTAGCAAGAAACAGCCCCTTTCCGAACCAGAAGAGAACCAAAGCATAAAAAGTGAGTGACCCAGACCCTGTGTTTCACTTCCTTCTGATCGAGGACTGCCCTTTATTAAAAGAAATCCAACCGACACAAATTAGCGAGGGCCGGGGATGGATGTAAAAATCAGGCTGTAAACTACAGTACAGACAAATTTTTACGTCCATTTGCCAGGAGGGACATAAACCAGAGAGAGGCTTCAAACTGTGACACAGGATAGAGGCGTATTAAAAGTAAATCTCACGCCCCCCTCACCTCCCCTTTCTCTCTCTCTCCCCCTCTCTCTCTCCCCCCCGCCCCCCCCCACTCTATTGTGCCGTCGTGTCGCTCCATGTTTATGGACTCCCCTGCAACAAGGCCCCGCACCCTCTTTTTTGGGGGTAATCAATTAAACAAGGAAGTTCGCTGAGCCTTACAACTCGATTATTAGCCTGTCCTTTTGAAGTTTTATTTTAGAGGGGGGCCCGGGGAGGGGTGTGTGTGTATGTGTGTGTGAGGGGGGGAGGGAGGGAGGGGGTCGGGTGACGGAGGGGTGATGGCGGTGGAGGGGGTGGAGATCAGGCCCTAAATCACCGCTGGACGATGCAGCAGCGTTGAAGCATTGGCGGGCGCCTGTGCCTTATTGGGCCGGCTTGTCAGGATGTGGCGCTGGCCGTAGACCAGACCTCTCAGGGGGTTAACGAGGCAGGCCTGCAGGGGCCGAGGCAGACAGAGGCCAGGGAGCAGGCACCTGCTGCTGGATGGAAGAGGACAGACTCACACACGCACGGACCCACACATACACAGCCTGCCTATGTGGACAGACACACACACAGGAAGACACACACACACACAGGCAGAGAATACCCAGCCCACCTACCCCACCCTCACACTCTCAGACAGTGTCGTGACACAAGGACACTGGTCACTGTACCTTTTTGGAGCCAGCAAACCCTTCGGACTCCAGGAAGAAGTAAGCGAAGGGCATCAGGACGAAGAGGCACAGATTGGAGGACAGAGACACCAGGTTCCACAGGCCTGAAACCAATCGACCAATCAGCAATCCAGAAAATATGTTATTATCAGAGAACCTTTCAAATCCTGCCTAGGTGTTCATATGGATGTGTTTGATTGGAGAATGAGCTCTGTTCATATGGATTATCATCAAGAGATCATGCCATGTCTTTATTTCCAAACAGGAACCTATGGACTGTGGCGCCCCCGTGTGGCAGAGAGCAGGTACTCTGTCCTGTCACTTTATATCTACAGTCCCATTGCAGTGGTGTGCTAACGAGACAGAATATGGGCTTTCATATACGAGACTATTTGTATTTAATCATGTTGCAAGAAAGAAAAAGAAAAGAAGTTCAAACTAAAGGAGCACCAATGAAAGGTACCATACTGACCATGGATGAGCGAGCCGTTGAGCCACTGAATGTAGTAGTTTTTGGGGAAGGAGAGCAGGATCTCGTTGCTAATGATGGAGAAGGGGAGGAGGAAGACAGCACCTCCTGACACAGCCAGGGTGAAGGTGCACAGGTACAGGCTGTGTGGGAGGAGCCAGACAGGCAGGCATTCACACACACACACACACACACACACACAAATAAAATAAAATGTTAGGGTAAAAGCATTGTTTTTAAGTGAAATCACTGTTTTGTTGAACAACTAGATGTCTGATCTGAAGATTTAATTATCAGTGCCATCAAAATAGGGTGTTTTCAATGGAGCAACACATACTGTAGAGACAAATGCTTTAATAACACAATTTTTAATGGTCGGGCATAACTGTCATCTGTGTAGGATTAGTCCTTAAATCACATTAAGGTTTTTGGTTTGGCATGACAAAATATGACAGAGTACCAGGCCTCGGGGGGGGGGGGGAGGCAGAAAGATCATTTCACTGCTGAAGAGCTAAATGTCAATCACTTAAAGCCCCCTCCCTTCACCGCTGAGGTTGCCAGGTAATTCTAATGCTGGAGGTTGCCAGATTGGATACAAAGAAGCACACACCATCTGTTGTATTCTTTAGTTACTGGGGAATTTTCAAAAACGCTCAACATTTCACAAAAGAATGGAACGTATTACTTCATTTGGCTAAGGTCGAAAAGGACCCATTTTTTCATTAGTAAAAGTAGAGAAGGAAGAGAACCAGAGGAAAAACACGATGTCCTGTGCTGAGCTATAGGAACCTGTAACATTTACTGCACATACATTAAAATATGTGTTTCTATATCAAGGTAGTTGACATCACTTACGATATTCTGTTGACCACAGCATCTTCATCCTCCTGGTCATCTGAAGGAAATAAAACATTTTGTTACAGGAAATAAAATACAGCCGAATTGACAGTTACATCCTAGCCAGGATACTTATGGAACTACAAATCACACATTTTGTAGTTCACACATCCTTAGAAAAATATGCCAACTTTTGTTTTTGCAATTTACCTATGCTTGAATTACTTAAATTAAAACAGGCAATTTTGCAAACATAATTTGCACGTATTTAAATATAAACCGTACCAGAGTACCTAGCAGCTTCCTAAAACACCTGCTTATACAGAAAAGATCAGCCTAGATTCTCAACACAGAACAACAATACCCAGAAGACATCTGACATGAGGTGGTCTACTTTTAAACAGGTTTAGACATTCCTGACTGACCTGGACATTCTATATTAATTCACCCAAAAAAATGGGATACGGTTCATTTAAAACGGCAGCACTCATTCTTAAAATGTTCCTCAAAGTCAAAGGAAATTAGGCTAGAGTGCTGCATGAAAGTCTTCCCAGTAATAGCTCACTGTCTCATAAAAGAATATCCTGATATTGTTCCAATAGTTTCAGTCAGGACACTGAGGTCTTATTTGACATGACTTCACTGTCCACAGACACATCATCTTGGCTGTACGGCTGTTCTTCTCTGCCCAAGAACCCGAATGAGACTTCTGTCTGAAAGCCAGCAGCAAAGACAGAACCCAGGACAGAACCCAGGACAGAACCCAGGACAGAACCCAGGACAGAACCCAGGACAGAACCCAGGAGTGGTGGGGGGACAAAGGAATTCATGTGTAGAACGTTACACACTTCCACAGCAGTAACGTCAGAACGTGAGAGTTCCAGGTCTGAAATAGTCTGTCCTGTTGACGTTGGTGCGAATAAAGACGTGTTAGTTTGGCTCCCGTGTTGCACACTGGCACGCCCTCCACCCCCCCACCCCCCCACCCCCCCCACCACAGCAGGGAGGGGCCCACTCCTCAGGACTGCTGCTAGGGTGGGGCACATACTGCTCTGGTAAGCTATAGTCATACACAGCCCATGCTAGTGTACACAAACATGGTACACACAGATGCAGCTCTGATGTTTGCTGTGACAACACAAAGCACTGTAGGATTTTCTTTTATTGCAATTCTTTATGTTTTTTGTTTTTTTTGTCAAGTAGGTCACTGAGGTTTGGTGGCAAGAAGTCAAGGGAGGGGGAGTCAGGTGGCTCAATGGTTAAGGCGTTGGCCTCATGATCGGAAGGTTGTGAGATCGAGGCCCGGCTGTGGCTATATGATGTTGTGTCCTTGGGCAAGGCACTTCACCCTACTTGCCTCAGGGAGAATGTCCCTGTACTTACTGTAAGTCGCTTTGGATAAAAGCGTCTGCTAAATGAATAAATGTAAATGTAAGAAACACCAACTTACCTGTTTTCCTTTTGTACCTGGTTATGATGCAGTAAGACACGATGTAGAGCACTGCAAATATTAGGAAACAAATCTGGAACGAAAAACAAAAACAAGAACCATAAATGAACAGTGACACAATGCAGGTTCCACAGGATTGCTTCATTGCCAGCTTCACTCCCTACCACAAACAGATCAAGCTGCTTGAGCAATGCAAACCTTGTAACCCAATATTGTCATATCTATTTTCCCAAGGTCTTAGCTGTGCAATATTCAGTCAGGACATAAGTCATGTAACCTTCTTCCATATGACTGACATGGTGGGTTAATAGTCCCAGTACCATGCTTGTGACCTTGATCAGGTTACACACACCTCTTGGCCTCGTTATAGAACAGCAGGCGCAGCTAGCTAACGACATAGTTTCCATAGGGAGGAATCGTTTGTTGAAATGTCAGTCTGTTTTCAGTGACACCTTGTTTTGTAGGCGTTAGTAAATCCTATCTTAGATGAATCCTTTCTCCAAATTGAAATCATTTCTTCCACTGAAGCGTAATTAAGCTATATCCATGCCAATGGTCTGACAGCAAATACTCAGTCCTGCTTTGACAGAAATATCTTAGCCAACCACACACACATACACTAACAGACACACACACACACACACACACACACACACACACAGGTCTAATGTTCCCTGACTCGTCAGAATTTCAGCACATCTCAACACCTTCTCGTTACACAACACTGTGATGACTTAGCCAGACCCTGAGCAGACAGAAGGTCTGATCCTGGATCTGCACCAGCGCACAAACGCTACATCATTCTGCTCATTCTTTTTATAGTATGAACAACAACAAAAAAACGTCTTGACTCTGCAATATCAGCATACTTCTCAAGTTCACATAGTGGGACAGGATTAAAGTTGTTGTGAGCACACTAGCAGAAGCTCTTACAGAGATCCCAGTCTAAAGGAAGATAAGCCCACAGCAGATCATCTGTAGCAGAGCCTTGCTTAGCATCTCACCACTGCCTAACGCATATCTGCTGCCTCCGCTTCCCTGTGTTATCTCATGAAGACAGCTTTGAAGACAGCTTTGAGTAGCCGTGTTCTGGGTGTTACCACACTCTGGTTTACGTAAGACAGGATTGATGAGTGACCTGGCTAGTTAACTAACTAGGCAGTTCTACTGTGTTATCACCAAACTTTTACTTACGTAAAACAGTACAAGCTTCTGAGTGCTTGGTGTTGTGTTACCGACACCATAGTCTACACCCTGTGTAGTTTGAATGAGACCAGAGTGTCCATGGTCCAGTTTAGCAGAGGGCAGGCTGGTTTTAAGTGAGTGCTGGGTACTGGGCACCCCTGAAAACATGTCACACCTTGAACTGAACAGTCACAGTCCAGGGTGACAGGATTCATGGATGTCCTTCAAGAGAGGCTCCACTCATTTTACAGATTGTAACCCAAGACTTGCTCACAGACACAATAACAGGCTTGTTTAATCTACCCAGACACCCTCTGCCTGGACTCTAAGTCAACCTCTGGAGAATGTTACCCTTCATAACCTGTCATTACCTTCATAACCTTTATTACCTGTCAACCTCTGGAGAATGTTACCTTCATAACGTGAAACTAAACTGGCATGTAGACTGAAAAGACATGAATAAAGCTGAGTACACTGTAGGAGATGAGGTGACTTTAGTTCAGACATCAGATAACAGGATCCCAAAGTATAGAAATTAACCATGTAAAAGATGAAGACCAACAATATATGATGGCAGTGCTTAAAGTAACCAAGCTGATAATATGACAAGATGAATGTTGATTTGATTCTTTAAAGCAGACAGATCGTGTTAAGAGGAAGAATGTGATGAAGTCTGAGATCTATTAGATTTGTCATCATTTAGATGTCCTGTTCTTCTACTTCTAGACTATTAAAGATGTAACTAGTGCTTCTCAGTAAACTGCTACGTTAACGAATGTATTAGCTAACAAGCGAATGCAAATAATAATAAAAAAAGAGAATAGTAGTTTAGCATATGATCCACCTCTACATGTTAAGTTATTGTAATTTAATAAACTGGAACAAGCTGTAGTTAGATGTGCATTTTAAAGGCCACAAAAACAGCTGCAAAGCAAAATAAAATAAAATAAACTTACGATGTATTCTCGAACTTGGCTGTGAAAATTCTGTTCTCTGATACTAACATCGTCTTCTTCCATTCTTCATTTTATTTTATATTTTATTTTATTCACAAATAATAAAAACTATTTCTAATCTAAAAGCTTCGCGAGCTAATAACGGTCAGCAGGTCTGTCACTCCTCTGATGACGACACGACCCAAAACAAATCACGTCATCATCCTCCGACACCATGTTGACCCGGAATCACACCGCACACGTGTCAGAGGTCATGGATCAACAACAGTAATGGCAGCCCCCACATGGACATGCATGTGTGCTGGAACTCAACCTAATAACACTCTAAACTGCAGAATGTAACCAAAAAAAAGGTACCTAAATATTCAGTAGTTTTGTTTGAATGTTAATGGTTTAGGATTCAAATACTGAGACGCCTTAGACACCAAGAGAAGCAATTAGTCAGTTAGTCACTTTACTAATAAAACAGCAACTAGCTAACTTGCTAGATCATATCTCTTCACCCCTTATCTGTTTTGTAAAGATGAAACCTAAAGGTAAATTTAAGAGAAGGGGAAAGAAAGACACAGGGAAATTACTGAGGTACATGGAATTAGTCGACGAATTTGTTCAAAGTAAAAGTAGTAAAGTTGACGCTACTGAAGATCCTCGTGCGATGAGATATGTGAAGAAGAAAAGTCGAAAAGAACAGCGGAGAGAAAAGAGAAAAATGAAAAAGATTAAGATGAAAAATCACTATGAAGGCAACAAGCAGCTGAAATCTGACAATGGAGACGTGACAAACCTCAAATCTGACAAACCACAGCTGAAGAAGAAAGCAGCAGAGAAACAAACCCAAGACTCTCCATCTCAGAAAGCCAAGTCAGCTGAGGTTGAAGATGCTCCAGTGAAGAAGCCAGACCCTGCTGACAACAAACCACAGCCCAGCCCAGCTTCCAAGAAAGCAAAGAAGAAGAACAAATTACAAGAATCTAGAAAAAAGGCTCTTTTGGAAGCAAATGTCATTGAGGATCGAGAAATCAAGAAATTAGAAAAATATCTTGGCTTCAACAAGAGGAAAAACAAGAAGAGTCTGCCTCAGTCGTTCACAGCTGATGGGCTGGACTACATCCTGGGCGTGCTGGACGCAGGGTCGTCAGCCACTGGGATGTACGACAGCGATGATGACGTGGATAAGGCCAAAGACAACTTCGAGAAGCTGAATGACAGCGACTCTGAAATGTCTGATGGGGAGGAAGACCAGGGAGAGGATTCTGACAGTGACAACGCTGAAGAAGAAAGTGACGAGGACCTAGATATTATTGATGAGGAGGAGGAGGATGATGAACAAGATGGAGTAGAGGAGGAAGAGGAAGGAGAGGGTGATGAGATGGAGGTGGAGGATGATAAGATGGAGGCAGAGGATGATGGAACGCATGAGAATTCTGGCTCGGCTGCTGAGGAACAAAGAGAGGAAGAGGAGGAAGAGGAATCTGTAAAAGCACCAGAACCAAAAGTTGAAAATGTAAGTTTACATGGAGATGTCTGGAGGCTATAATGGATGCTATTGTCTAGTAGACTTACTCTAAAACTAAGTATTCACACCATCACAAACTCTTCTCCCCCCCCCCCATAGACGTCCTCCCTGGCAGGGAAATACGTGCCACCTCACTTGAGAGACTCTGGAGATGAGAAGCGTAAAGCTGAACTTCAGAGACTGAAGAGGAACGTCAAAGGACTGGTGAACAGGTATTGACTTCATCACTACGTCTAAATGCATCTCAGATTCAAATCGCATCAAATGCATCTCAGATTTCAAATCTTTTACGATTGCTGTATCTGTGGCTGTAATGAGTCAGTCATTAACCATCCTTCCTCCCTGTGGCTGCCAGACTTAGTGAAGCCAACATGGCGTCCATCTGCAGTCAGCTGGAGGAGCTGTACATGAGCTCCAGCAGGAAGGACATGAACGACACCTTGACTGAGGTACTTCTGGCAGCCTGTGTGACCCCAGCCCTGCTCCCTGACCGGCTCCTGATGGAGCATGTGCTGCTCGTCAGTGTCCTGCATCACACCGTGGGACTGGAGGTAGGTGTCATCGACACGACACTCCACCAACGACCTCGGATCTGAAAGAGATTCCTTTGGGAGGTCACAGACAGGTCTCGTGCAGGTTTGTTTGGAACAGATGTGCGTGAGCTCATGCTTGACCTGTAGTTCACCCCACTTACTGTCTGCTCCTTTGATAAGAGTACAGACGGCTGAAAAGAGGCTTTGTATCAACAGGTGGGTCTGTATGTGTGTGTGTATAACCATTAACCTGGGAATCCTCATTAGCCCCTGATTTGATTAGGGCTTATTTGTTTTAGGCCTACGTGATATGTGTGTTTTCCCACCAAAGTCCTTTGTAAGCTAATAGCCTCTTTGATTCATGAGAAAGTGACATTTCACACCTCTGCCTGCTTGACTTGGATGTTAATCTAGCTCTGTTCCATGTTGACTTTACCTCGTGTGAATGGCCACACACAGATACATATGATTGACTATCTACTGTGTTTTTGCTACTTAGATAGTCCTAGTATACTGTATTGTCCAGTTAATGACGGGATCTTTGCCTGTGACTGTTTTCCAGATCGGGGCTCATTTTTTGGAAACGGTAGTGAGGAAGTTTGACGAGGTGTGCAAGACCCCGAGCGAGGGTAAGGAGTCCTCCAACCTGGTTGCCATGCTGGCACACCTGTACAACTTCCAGGTGGTCCACGCCATGCTCATCTTCGACGTGCTCAAGCTGCTGGCAGAGTCCTTCACCGAGAGGGACATCGAGCTGATGCTGTTTGTACTGAGGAACGTGGGGTTCTCCCTGAGGAAGGATGACGCTATGGCTCTCAAGGAGCTCATCACCGAGGCCCAGCGCAAGGCCAGCGAAGTGGGGACTAAGTTCCAGGATCAAACCAGGGTAGGGAACCTGGTAGAGAACCAGGGTCCTCACTCCACCAGGATCATTCACACCTTGTAGATGTCACCTTGTATCTTCATCATTAGTAGACTTAGTTAAAGACATCCTTGATTTACTTGCTGACCTTCTACTCAGGTGCGTTTCATGTTGGAGACCATGATGGCTTTGAAGAACAACAACATGCGGAAGATTCCGGGCTATGACCCCGAGCCTGTAGAGAGACTGAAGAAGCTTCAGAAGACTCTGGTAGGTTATAATCTTCCAAGATGACGATTGATGAATCTAGTCTAGTATTGCCGATGCTACGTAGTAGAAAAAGTGAATTATATTTTAATAGAAAGAGCTCATCTTCCAGTGACTTGGCTGGGGTCCTTCTACTGTAGCTTGTCCATCTCCCACCAGGGGGCGCTGGAAAGTCTCACCTACTGTTAGTCTCTGCAAATTCATTCATTTAAAAATGACCCACTGTTCAAAGTAGCTCATCTTCATTAAGTGTGGGGGTTCAGAAGCTATCAGAACCTCTCAATGTTGAGAGCATTTGCTGTTTAACTAAGCCCTGGTGAACATTCCCCCTCCAGATCCACCAGAGCGCAGGGGGAACTGACGTGAAGCTGAGGGTGTCCCTGGAGAACCTTCTCGCTGCAGACCAGGTTGGCCGCTGGTGGATCGTGGGTTCCTGCTGGTCTGGAGCCCCCATGATAGGGGCCAGAGACAGTCTGGAGCCCAAACACCCCACTGCACAGGGAAAGGTACCATACAGGAAATACTTGGAAACTTATTTGACAATAATTTAAATCTTTTACATGCTTTTTGTATATCTATATATTTGTAGGTCTTACTTGGCCCAAGCTTGTGTGGAAATATAATGCAAAATAACCTTCAGGGGTTTTGATCTCGCCTCCCCAGTTCAGTGCAAAGGTTTTGGATCAAGCCCGCAAGCAGAGAATGAACACGGAGATCAGGAGGAACATCTTCTGTGTGATCATGACCAGCGAGGACTACATAGATGCCTTTGAGAAACTGTTAAGGTGTGCAGCGTGATCCTACAGTATAGACTAGTCATTCCTCCGATACCTGTCAAGCAAACAAATCCTTTTGTCACTCCTGTTTGTTCTAGCACACTTTGCTTTACTAGCTTATCTGTAGCTCACTTTCACTTACACACACATATATATATATATATCTACTCACACATTTGTTTTTTATCAAGTTTAAAATAGCCGTTCTTTGGTTTAACTCCTTGTTGTGTTGTTGTCGTTGTTGTGTTGTCGTGTGTATGCAGGATGGGTCTGAAAGGTCAGCAGGAGAGAGAGATCGTCCATGTGCTGATGGACTGCTGTCTGCAGGAGAAGACCTTTAATGCCTTCTACGTGGTGCTGGGGGAGAAGTTCTGTTCACATGACAGACGCTTCCAGGTACGCATCACAAACACAGGGGGACTTCAGGCCTGCTTAAAGAGGCTCGTGTCAAGAGTTCAGATGCTGTTGGGTCCATTCTAAATCCATCAACAGTATTTACTAATAAAAATCAAGTTGTTTATTCATTTTAGTTTCTCTATATGTATGTATAGTATTATTATGTTTATACTATATATATATCATCATCTTTTTAAAATATATTTTATGAATACAGTTTAATTATAATGAACTAAAGTAACGGGAACTGGAATCTAATATAATTGGATTTGTATAATTGTATCAATTTTGTACTAGTTACCTGGCTATGACCTGTCATTCACCTCAGCAGTGTGGGAAGCAGGAGGTGACTTAACACCTCTCCTCAGATAGTGTTTGTCCTGAGCTGTGAAACCAAACAATGGTGGCAGGTGACATGTCATTTCCTCCTCCTCTACTTCCCAGTAGGTCACTGCTATCTGACACTGGTAACCATTGTCCATCTAAGAGCTTTTGAACGCAGCTCAAAGGAACGTTTGGGTTTCACAAGCTAATTGGACTGTGACGATTCTGATTTGATGAAGGTCACTTATCACTAAAAACAAAGCAACAAAAAAAGTATATCGATAAATTATCATTTTAAGAAGGATTATGTCATCGAAATGTTGTCGATTGTGCTTTCCATTTTTGCTGAGGAATATTTTCTAAAATGTATAATTAACTAGTCTTTTGGATAAATCTGTCAAATTATAACCAAGTGCCAATTGTTTGCTAATGAGAGTGTCATCTCCGATGTTCTTGAAACTTTCTCCTCTCCAGATGACTTTCCAGTTCAGCCTCTGGGACAAGTTCAAAGACCTGGACAGCCTGCCAAGCAGCACATTCAGTAACCTGGTTCAGATGGTCACCCACTTCCTGCAGAAGAAGTGTCTGTCCCTCTCCATACTCAAGGTACCCTTCTCTGACTGAAAGAAGTGAATTTACATTGAATTACATTTCCAGACATGTACAAGGTTTGTGTTTACATTTAGTCATTTAACAGAGGCTCTTATCCAGAGCGACTTACAGCAAGTACAGGGACAAGTAGGGTGAAGTGCCTTGCCCAAGGGACACAACGTCATGTTGGCACAGCCAGGGTTCGAATCAGGGACCTTCTGATTACTAACCGACACCCTAACCGACTGTACCACATGACTCCCAATGACTATTTAAATGACTTGGTTATCGCATACATTTTCACAATGACACCAGGCACAATGGAGCCCTTTCAGCATTAGCATTGTATGTACCAGCCTCTACCCACTGACCCTGTCACTCCTTCCTTGAAGGTGATAGAATTTGGGGAGCTGGACAAACCAAGAGTCCGCTTCTTACGTCAGGTGCTGACGAAACTCCTCAAAGAATCTGAGCCGGAAGATCTCGACAGCATATTTGGACGGTGAGTGTCTCGCATCCTTAAGTCTAGCTAAGACGATAGAATTAAGAGTCATTTTGACTAAACAGTGTTTGAGTCCGATAGAAAAAAAGTTTATCTCAATTTGTGGAAAAAATATAACCTGTAAAACGCCCTCCTCAAAGCAGGGACTAACAGACAGAATCGTGGCTCTGAATGTCCCTCATTGTTTGCCGTCCACCAGGATTTCGGGAGTTCCCAAGCTTGGAATGCTGAGGGAGGGCTTGAAGCTTTTCATCAGCCACTTCCTGCTAAAGAAAGGCCTGACACAGAACCCAGCTGAACAAGCAGAGCTGCTGTCCCAGAGAGCTCAGGTCGCCACCAAGGCCCTGGAGGCCAGAGAGGCCAAACTCAAACTGTAAAACACACACAGGGAACTCCACGGGAACAACTGAGGCCTGGAAGACAGAAACTACAAAGAACTAGAGACCTTGAGGACATGAATACACTTGAAGAGGTGTGGACTGAATAAGATAACATTGACACTGGATGGTTGTTGTATTCTAATGCACTAATACCATGATAGACAGTGTCAGTCAGTCTATTCTGTACTGTATTCCGTTAGTACAGTAATTGCTGTGTATGCATATCTGTTTATGCATGGCAAAAACATTTATTATGATTTAGGAAATTCATGTATAAACTTCTACCATACTTTTAAGAGTAATTTGTTCATTTTATAATGAAGAAAGATATCGAAGCTACTCACCTGAAGTTTCAGGCCATAGCATGTACAGAGTTAGTGACAGATTGGACACAGTCCTTTAGGTGGCAGTGTCTGGCAAGATCTGGCAACACAAGAACTTACAGAAATGCACATTCTCACTAAAAAACAGTTCATGCTTTTCAAACCTTGCTAAATCTTTGTCTCCTTTTTCAGCTAAGAGACTTGAAACATGACCAGTCCCTCTTATCTACTAACACATCTGGACTAATGGTAGTTTCTGTTTAGTGTGAACCCACAGATATGGCCAACACCTCATCCACAGAGCCTTCTGTCCCTTCACAGTGTTAGCACAACAGAGCGAACCCATTCACTGTTTAGTTTCCAGGCTATTCTTGTGGTTCAGTGGCCCGGATGCACCCTTGTCCAACCACATGCACTACATAGCAGAGGCACTCTGTTACATTTGATGCCTGCTACTAATAATTAGCGCTATTAGCTATTAGCATGGCCTGCTGAAGAGCAGGCTGAATGATGGTGTGGCTGGAGGGCAGGACAGGGTCACTGAGGTCATCAGAAGAAAACTATACACTCGCTTCCATCCATCATGACACTCGTGTGTTAGGAAATGTATTACAGGAATGCAAGTTTAATCCCCTACCTACCTTACATGCATACTGTATTTATGCCTCCTTATCCAGATTATCATTTTCATGCTATGAGAGCTTACATTCTGCAGCCTTAACAAGACAGATGATGTCACTCCACTGCTAAGAAACAGCAACTAAACAGCAACAATCTTCAGAGACTATCTATAAACATGAATAAAATGCCCAGGGAATGTCATTCAAAGGGGTGATGGATTTGACCTCCATAGTTTTCCACACCACCCCTTCGTTTCATTCAAACTTTATTAGGTACCTCATTCTGTTCTTCAGAAAAGGTCTTCTGAAGAAGTCTCTCTCCAGATCCACAGTGTGTGCAACACTAACCCAGGTAGGACCGTAATTAACCCAGGTAGGACTGTCATTAAACAAGGTAGGACTGTAATTAACCCAGGTAGGACTAATTAACCCAGGTAGAACTGTCATTAACCCAGGTAAGACTGTAATTAACCCAGGTAGGACTGTCACTAACCCAGGTAGGTCTGTAATTATCCCAGGTAGGACTGTCACTAACCCAGGTAGGACTGTAATTAACCCAGGTAGGACTGCCATTAAACAACAATGACCCTGTAATGCTGTGCAACTAATGTGTGGTGTTTCAACTGGTTTCATAGGTATAAAAGAGATTTTTATTTTCTGAATATCTGAAAGATCAGGTTCGTCTCAGCGTCCTCACTGTTGAGTAACTTGTCATTCGATGAAAATAAACATAATATTGTGCAGTAGGCTGTCAAGATACTTCGAATTTCGTTTTTTCTGTGTGATAACGGAGTTTTGTTGCGACAGAATATTATAACCATTTTCTCAACGGATATGAAGTTGATAAGACTTTTATTTCGGACCCGGTAATCTACGGGTCTAGAGGATTTTAAGGCCTAAACGAAAACAAGTACGACAGATTCGAGCAGGCTTGGGAGGTTTAAGATTTGTATCTAAGTATGTCTCCATTCATCAAAGACTTGCATTGAAATCAGATGTTTTCAATCCGGTAAAAAAAAATCATCTTTGTATCTAAGACAGGTGATTAACGACCTGATGTAGCGGTTTATTAATAAGAGCCCATTGCCAGACTGGTGTGAAATGTTTCCATCTTCTGAAGCAGACTTGTGTTTGCCCTGACTGCACATTTACACAGATTCGACAGAGATATTAACCACTGTTCCCCCCTAAACTGACCTCTGTTCCCCCCTAACCTGACCTGTCAAAGACTGCAATGCATTCAAGTTACTCACAGCACACTGTAAGTAAACAACCACACTACATCAGCATTGTATGGAAGCTGAGCCCCGTGAATGGAGGCAGCATAGGTAACATTTAATTCACCATAGCAAACATTGAGGAAAAACTCAAAGCTATTGCATTTCATATAAAAAAGAATTTATTTAATAGTCTGCACCGAGATAAACGCTAAACAATAATTTAGCATGCATTGTTATAACCCATTTTTTTTTATAAATATACAAAAATAAACACGTAACATTTTCTGCACTTAAATGGTTTTGACACAATTACAGTTACACCAAACAACAAATAAACAAATAGTTGAATGCAGTGGTAATACCAAAATACCAAATATTAATCTGCAGGGTCAGAATGTTCTATTGGTCATCATATGAATGGAAAATAATTTCTAAAATCACACAGTGAACAACACAATATTGGAGTATTAGGCCTATCCTGAGCAGAATGGGTGAAACATATAGAATTTGCACAGAATACATGCAACGTTACAGACAGCAGGGTTTTCAATAGCACTAAACCTAAATCTCCTTGTATTGCTTGTGTGGGCTCATTCATTCTGCAAGCTGCACAGTTGGCACATGGCTCAAATCCCTGAATGAACACCCAGTCAGTATTTTTTTTACACATTCTGCTCATTATTCCAGGTAGATGATTGCCGTGCTTGATGTTTTTATTTTTACATGCACCTGCAGATTTGTGAAACTTTCCAGTCACTTTTTAAAGGAGCTGCTGTGATCCCAGGTGCCCTTTGACCCGTCTCAAGGTTGAGGACTGCTGTTGTGGTTCCGTTCGTCCTCCGACGAACAATCTGACGAGTTGTAGAAGTTGTCTCCTTCTTCGTCATCACTGTCCCTAAAGTCTCGTATTCTGCCACTTTTGACTGGTTCTGTTTTATGATAATCCGTCTGTTCTAGTCCGTCAGATTTCTCTTGACCATTTTTTGTGCTCTTCTGTTTCTCAGCTTCTTGAGCCGCTTGTTCTTTGGCTTTCTTACTTCGCTTCCATTTCATCCGTCTGTTCTGGAACCAAATCTTTACCTGAAAAAATAAAAATAAAAAACACGTTCTAAGGAAACAGCAGGTAGAAAACCAATTTTATTTAGCTTCTGCCTTGCTTATAGTGGGTATCTGGACAACACTGATCCATTCTGGGTAACACTAATGGCGTACTGTGGTAATTAATTGTTTGCTAATAAAACAGTCTGATTATAGACTACATTGAAGCATTCTTACCTGTGTCTCTGTCAGCATCAGGGATGTTGCCACCTCAAAGCGTTTAGGTCTGGACAGATACTTATTCAGCTTGAACTGGTGTTCCAGTTCTAACAGCTGCTGGCTGGTGAAGGCTGTTCTGGGTCTTCTGCACTTTCCTAGTAAGCTGGACTGAGCCTGAGCTGGAAAAGCAGAAAAGATGTTGTCTGAAACATCAGTTTTGAGGAAAGATTATAGCAGGCTGAGCAATGCTGTAAAACATTGTTAAAAATATGAATATGCACTTGATTTGGCTGAGATGGTTTGTAGTCTACATTAAAAATTACATTTAGAACAGACGCGACAAACGTTTTATTGGATGTACAAATAATTGTTGTCAATGAGACGATAGTGATTTTTGCACCACTGTTTGCACTACTGTGTATATACACCCCCCACCCCCGTACTATACCTGTATATACCCATCCCACTTTGTACTTATGTTACTTGTACTTCTATGTTATTTGTATCATAATTGTAGTGTATTTTACGTTGTATTCATTTTTTCATGCCACATATATGTTCTATGTTTGCTCATTTCTGCCACAGTGAATTATATATTTGTTAATCTTGCATATCAATTAAACCTCATTCTGATTCTGATTTGTCAGAAATGGCTTGTAGTTGACATTTAAAATTACATTTTGAACAGAGGCGACAAACGTGTTATTGGATGTACAAATAATTGTTGTCAATGAATAGAGATGTGAAGACGTACAGACATTAAGCTTGCTGAGTTTTAACTACCATCAACAAAACCCCTACAAGGTAATTTAGAATAAATGTAGTGGACTAAGATATTTGCCACCTCATTCTGAACGAATCTGGTAAAAGGAACAGAGAAGCCAGTATCTGGTGAGCAAACAGAAGGATTCACACTCCTCTGTCACTTTCCCTCTGTCCATTATCTGTTCATTTTAGTTCCCCTCAGAAAAACACTATCCTCTCATCTTCTGCCTGAAACAGATGTATTTGTCTACTAAATGGTTAATAGTGGGAACAACACATAACACACTAATCCGTGCACGACCATGCCCCCCCCCTGCACCCCCCCCCCCCCCCACACACACACACACACACACACACACACACACGAACCAAACGTATTCTTTCTAAAACGCCTAAAAGATTATTTACTCACAATTAAAATCGGGCATTTTGGGAAGCATCATCCCTGCTGTGGAGACCCGCAGCCAGTGGTCCAGCTGGAAGGTTCCTGCTGTGAGTTTGAGGGGGTCAGGGTGATGGTGATGTGACCCATGTGGGTAGGAGTACGACAGGGCAGGGTGCTGCCCCAGGGCTGCTGCAGAGTAGGTGTACATGGGGTGTCCATAGAGAGCCTGAGGGATCGCAGCACTGCTCTGGGGATGTAGTCCAACCATGCTGTGAGGACTGTTTAAGAAGCCGGGTTTAGGGATGAAGCCACAGGAAGACATCCTCGGAGGAGACGGTGTCTCTGTGCGTAAAGAAGAGTCGGTACTGGCGTTCAGTTCAGAAGCTGGTCCACTTCCAGACGAGGATATTGAAGAAGACGACAAAGAAGTCACAAGAGCAAGAGGGGATGTCTGGACTTTAGGTGGATCAACTGCTAGAAGCGCGTCAATGCGAAAGTTTTTAGATTTCTCCATTTGGCCGAGCTGGTCCCTCTTATCAGCCGCGTACAGACGAAGTGATCCTGTCCCACCTCTCCAAGTTATGATCTGGGTAGAAGTGTGAGCGGTGGAAGGCGGTGTGACACTTCATTCCTATTCGATAGGAGACTGGTCCCACCCGTCTGGCAGGGGGGCTGTCCCAGCAGGGGGCTGTCCCATTGGTAAGTGCAAGTCGTGTTTAGAGCGCAATGCTCCCCTAGAAATGACCCCTGTTCAGTCCATAATAATACTGTCCTGTTTTATAAATAAACAGTCACACGTCAACAAGGTGGATGACTGTCAAATAGAAATGTGTGGCAGTTAAATAATATCTTAATAATACAATCCAACGTGTTATAGGAACAGAAACTTCAAATATCCTATTTTTAAAGGAATTTGGGCAATTTCAACAAATATAAACCATAAATGTCAAAGATTGCGGCCTGCCAGCTTCTTCCATTTTTTTAATAGACATATAGTTTATTAAAATTAGCTTCAACCTACAGTATATGCTTAACATATAAGCATGTATAATCTTCACTTCATATTTTAAAATGTTTTATTTTCAACAGCCTGCCTTACGTTCCATGTACAAATGACTTACTAGAAACATCTCAAAAAAATTATATGCAAAAGTCAAAACGTTATATTTCCCATGAATTCATGTTGCAGTTTATCAATACAGTAAAATCCTGGTTTGTTACTTTCAATATACCCTGTTGGGAGATCATCGAATCCAACCTGACTTCTTTGGGTTTGTGGTTCCCAACCCACAAAAATAAGGTCATAAATGAATAACTCTATCATGACCTCTTCATCTGTCTTCCAGGCCAGCTGGGAAATTTAACTAAGAGCAGTTTTCCTTATGCACCCTTCCCACACCAAGAGGAAGTATTTTAGTTTATTACTTGCATGCCACAAAATAGAAAAATGGGCTGTATAAGGCATATGTGCATGATCTTATAGTTATCAGAAAAAGAATAAAATCAGCTCTTTTTTGCAAAAGGAAACAAGTTTTGTGAAATTAACATTTTGCTAAAGGCAGACGCCATAATGTGTTGCCTATAATATGTAGCCTATAGCCAATATAAATGCAATGCAAAAAAGGCTAAAAGACTGGTTGTAATTTTCACATAATTTTAAAACATGCAAAACATTACATTAAATCAATACTGAGGCCGTTCAGTCAATAACACCAGGATTATTTTTACGTTCTCATGTATACGACGAATAATTATTGAGAATTAAGCCTTCAGAAATATCTACCGTGATTTAAAAAAAATATATAAATTCAATCTAATCAGAATATCTTGTTAACAAAAAAAAAAAATATAGGCTATAGTGAATTAAATGCGCAAAATTATACTGACAGAGGTCGTATAGCCTAAAAAAAAAATGATAAGCCAAGTTTAATTTAAATTTTATACATATTTGTAATTATTGTAAGATAATTTAATGATTTAGACCAGAGAAATAACTATAAAAAGTGGCCTGATAAGAGAGCATTAATGTCATTGTGCATGCACGTTCTGTAGGCCTGTCTGGACTATTTAGTTTTAGGACAGAACAACGTGACATGTTCCAACGTTTGTGTTTTTAAGAGACCATGATCTGCAACATTCTGCTGTGAGGAGTTACTTTTAACGTATAAAAATATATATATATATGTATAGTCTGTTTTGGTATAAAAAAGTTGAACAAATAACCGGTACGTTATTGTGACAAAGTTCACATCATTTGTCCATAAGTTAAATGGGATGGAGAGAGGTGTGTTTTGTGGAAGTCTGGGGTTGGCTGTCCTTCAGTCTAATAAGCCACTTAAAGTTAATGGAGGAAGAGGTCAAAACGAGAATTATTGACACCCTGTTGCCCTTAACCTGTCTCCCAATAAAGCTGATTAGTTTTGGTCAATTCATCAGCTAACCTCTCTCTAGGGACCGGCTCTGAGGTGTATTTGCTCGGGGGAAATCAACAAGTCAAAACTACAGTCCCAAGTAAAGGATCACCATTTAATTGGGAACCTTGATGATATCATGATGATTATGATATCTCAGCTCGAGACCGATGAGTGGCACGAGACAGTAATGGGAGGCACGTGCACCAAATAACCTGGAAGGTAAACCTGCAGCAAATATGGATATTTCATATATTTAGCTACACACGCAAGGGGCTTCGTCATAAATTGCATTATTTTATTAATGAGAACAATTGATTAAATTGTATATTTTGACAGACCATCTGAGCGAAATCCTGCTTTATCAAAAGGCAATATTCTGACGTCACTTCTATATCTTATGGCTTTGGTCAGGCAGGCTGCAGGATCTGTGCTTTGTCCCCTCTGCATGGTTTAATTTCATTAAGGGGCCACATGGATACTTCTATTAAAGCACCAGTGAAATATGAAGCCATTTAGTATTGGCCTGAACCAATCACCAAGATTTATGAGCCCTTTTCATCACATCAAGAGGGAAGAAAATTAATAAGGAACCCTGAGATGGAAACGGCCCCTAAAACCACTAGTCTTTCCTGAAAGCTGTTAATTTGCACCGTAATTACTTTCACAATTAACTAAAATACAAATCAAAGTGACAAATCGAGATAGTTTATATATTAATTACCTTCTGTAAATGTGTTCATTATGAAAAGACAATTTAAGGGGACCCCACACTGTCTCTTTTATTGCAATAAATACATTCAATTAAAATGGCACAAATGGCTTCTGCCATGAAACGTATATGACTGCTTTTAAACACATTTGCGGCTCATAATCATTTCATCAATTTAATTTGTTGAGTAAGACATCCCTGAGAGCATTTCTCTCGATGGAAAGACCTTGCACGATAGACTCTATTACTAGATATCATTAGAGGATCAGGCTCCTCCAGGACCCAGTCTATAATTGCATATGGTTTTTGAAGACTGCAAAGACTGAATAGACCTAATTTCTTTTTTTGCAACACCTATAAAAGTCCTTCAGTAAAATGCAATATATTTTTTTAGGACTAACATGTCATCCATTTAGTTTGGCTGGAGGGTATTGATTCTTACCCTTGACTGTCCTTCATAGTGTTTAGGTCAGCGTATGCAAGTTAATGCAGGGTATACCTTTTCATGTTGAATACATCATTAATACAGTAGAATTATGTAATATTTGCATACATATAATTTGATTATTATCTATAATATTACATTTGTACAATTATTCATTCTACTGCTACTACTACTAATATTTATCGGTCGGTTTAATAATAACTTACATGTAGGAGTTTGGACAACACATGAAGTCAAATACAAATCACTAATTGTTAAGTAGCATGTTTCTCATTATCTGAAGATCAAGGGTCTGATTTACATACTTCATACTGTATCTAAATGAAAACAAAGACCCTCAAATCTGTTCATCCCATCTCAAAATGTAAATAATTTCCTTAAAGATAAACCATCTGCTAGAATTCTGTTACTTCTTATTTTCTGACAATCCCTACCCTTCTATACAGGGAAATATTTTGTGACATACCACAGACAGTAAATTATATAAAACAGGTTTAATGGATTAGATTAGATTTAAAAACATCAACCTGCTCCTCCATTTTATCATAGAACCGTTCATATAATGTTGCAAATTAAACTTTCAATTGAGTCTGCAGTTAGTTGCAGATGAATTAATATATATATTTACATATATACATATATTTTTTATTATTCGGACAAGGTCAACATCCCATCCAATTAGGCAAAAGTAAGCAGTGGTTTTATGAAATTAGACATCTATATAAAAAGTCACCAAAACACTGGCGTACAATATTAGATAGACAAATCAGATAGGCATCCTGTGCCTTTGTTAGTTATTGTTGTTCTTGAGCTATTTGATATAATTTCACACTTGTCACAACCAATGTGATAAACCTCAAATAACAAACATAGTTACTGCTATCTCAACCAAGACAAATCCATCCTCTTTTTTTTTTTTACCTTAAATCATGTTTGGGGGAAATGTTGTTTTCTTAAAGTAGTATCCAGCGTTTATAAACACTTTATATATTTCAAATACAATTCAATACATATGTTACTGTAATACTGTTCATCAGTCAAGGTGTTTGTGTGAACATCTCACACAGGAATTAGATATGTTTCCTGTAAGATCCCAAAAATAGTGGTAATCACATTGAAATCTATAGGCAGAGAACACAGCTAAGTAAAAACTAATTAAACTACATAATTAAATTGTACTGTAAGTGATTTTTGTTGAACAGAGGAGTTTTGAACCTAACAGGAGCTCTGATCTTACTGGGAGGAGCCAAGTCACGCTGAGGTTTGTTGATATCTCAGACAACCAATCAAATGTCTGCAATCTACAGTGACATCTCAAGTAACCAATCAAATGTTTGAAATCTACAGTGACATCTCAGGTAACCAATCAGATGTCTGGGATCTAACAGAGGCGGAAGTTGCTTTCTGTTGTAACGCTCAGTTTCTTTCTGGAAAGGAGTGAAAGGCAAGAGCATTTATATTATCAAACTAAAGTATTAAATACTTACTATTTCCGCACATTATTTCGTTTAAGCGAGGTAAAAGGTTCAATCTTATCATTTGTGAGTCCAAAGTGTTCATTGTGTCCAAGGAAAGTTGTCAGTGTAGCGTTGGAAGCAGTCGAGTTAGCAGCTTTAGCCTGTTTAGCTTAGCTCAGCTAGCCTGAACATTCATGTCAACAAAGTCTAATAACTTCATCTGAGTAGGAATAATAGTAACCTTGTTATTATCACACCTCTGACATGACTAGATTGTCACCTCTTAACATAATCATTGTTCAAAGTATAAATGCTGAGATATGACAGCTGCTGAGTCATGAGCTAAGCTAGCAGGTTAGCTGACATAGCAGAGACATTAGAATAACATTCATCATCATTATGATGTCCAGACTTTGTCATTTGTTGAATCAATATCATACTTAGTGAATGACTAACTGACATATATTCCCTATTACACTATTTTACAGTAAACTAGTGGTGGTGAACTAGTATCCTGCTAGTCTGAGGAAGGTTACTATCAGTACACAGCTTTCCAACCAACCAGTCTTCTGTTATACCGAATATAGTCTGTTATATAGCTTCATATAAGATGCTTCAATATGAGTGTATGTTGTAACATCTGATTCAAGTATTGATGACAGTATGGAGCTTAATGTACATCTAACAAGGGATAGACTGTGGCAAGCAGCTAGATGACTAATGTGCTACAAAGATAAATTGTATTGATTAGTCCCATTATCAGTGTGTTATGTAACTCTTACATTATGCCTTTTTAGTCTGCTGCAGATCCCTCCTCTTCCTCAATCACAACCTTCTACACCGACTGAAAGATCCCTCCTCAATGGGAAGAGTCTAATCATGTTCAGTTTTGAGGGAGATTTCAAAACAAGGCCCAAGGTGTCTCTTGGGGGTGCGAGTAAAAAGGTAGGCGAACTGATTCCAGATCAGTTTGGGGGCCTGATTTGTAGTTTTGGTCCTAATGTGAGATTTGAAAGGATTGATTTCAGCTGTTTTCAGACGATAGTTTTGCAATGAAAGGAATAGTTTCTCAGCAAGCTTTTAGAGATCACTTAGATTTTTCTCTTTAGAGAATCTTGTAATTGTTCTATAAAATGACGAAGTACAACTTTGTTTTGCAGGAGGAGAAAGCATCATTACTGCATCGCACACAAGAGGAGCGAAGAAAGAGAGAGGTAAATCAGTGACAGGGCAGCCATAATGAATCAGTCATCATCATCATATGTTAATACATGAGTATACATGTGGACAATTTTTGCTCTGTTTATTTTAGGATGAAAGGAGAAGACTCAAGAATGCCATTATTATTCAGTCGTACATCCGTGGGTACCAGGACAGAGAACAGCAAGTAAGATAACTGGAGTCCCAGAATGATTGTTCTCTTGCATATCTGTGATGTTGGAAGGTTTCACTGTCACTAAGTCTTCCTTCAACACCTGACCTCTCGTACCTGATCTTAGATTTGACCCCTGACCCCCTTTGTCTTCTAGTATGCCATTCAGAGGGCCAAGTTTGATCTTTGTATCAGTCATGCTCAATCAGGGGGAGGGGCTCCAGTCCTGGATGCCCCCAGCTTGAGCCTCATGACAAGGCAACTCATATTCTTCTACAGACAGAGTGTGGACTCACACAGATTGGTGAGAGCCATTGCTTCATGTATTTACAGGCAATGTTTCCATTGGCTGATGCTGATATCGCTGTTGGTTTCTGGTGTGTTTTCATGAGCCTCTGTCTCTGGTCCTGCAGATCTGGATGTGTCAGAATGTAGTGAAACTAAACAGCCAGTTTGTGAAGCTGTTGGCAGGTCCTGAGAGTCACACCTGTGTGTTTCAAATCAAGAGGATTCTAGGGTTCTGCTGCAGGTATTATAGGATATTCAGTGGATTCTTTCAAAACAGTGTGTAAAGGAACAATGTAACGCAAATGGGCATTAACATGCATACCTTTCTCTCCATCTAGACTTCTGCAGAACTGTACAGATGATAGTGTGAATGTCACAGTTCCCATGAGAATGCTGGAGATCTTTTCCTCTGAGAAAACCTATCTGCCTGTCCTCCAAGATGCTAACTCAGTAGCGTTGTTAATCGAGCAGATTTTGCACTATATGGTACAGAAAGGTGAGCAGACTAATGTTCTTACTTTCGTTTATTTGGACTGTTTTACATACACTTCATATGTCACATTTCAAGCACTTTTGTACATTTGTTTGTGTAACGTCTCTCTGTCTTTCTTTTGCAACCCTGGTGTTCCAGGATACTACAGATCGCTTTATATCCTGGTGAATCAGCGGCTCCCTGCTAGTCTGGAGTATAGTGATTCTCCCTGTGTTCCTCTGGCGAGCACACTGTTAGAGCACACGCTGAAGCCTCTGCACTTTACCTACTCCTCCTGCACAACAGGCGCAAGGTAAGGCCCACAGCCCATCGCTCACCGCTCAGCCATCAAAGGTTCTCTGGATGTCAGATCTTATGTTCTGTCAAAGGTTAGCTAAGACACATCATATTAGAGAGGTTAGAATAGAGGTTGATCTTGACCACTTTCAAGAGCAAATTTCAAACCACAAATTTTCCTAAATGGATAATAATGTGTTTTGAAATGCAAAATATCTTTTATAAAAGGCATATTTGATGGAGATAGCTGTGCCTGATTCACTATGCTTGAAGGTTTGACCTTCCAGTGGAGCAGACCTTGATGCTCCACTTACAGAGGCTCTCCTCTCCTTTAGACACATAACTGAGCATGTGGGAAGGAGGAATGTCTTTGTCGTGTTCAAATCATCCAGTTAACCCATTACACAGACCTGCCCACTGTTTGCTTTTCGAGGCAGCGCAGATCCTGTAATTGTTTCACACACAGTTTTACAACAAGCAGTAAAAGTGTGGAGCAGAGACCTGCCTACTTGACAAAGTTCAGAATATCAACTATTTACTCTCAATTTGTGACAGTCTTAACGGCAAACAACAAGTGTTTTCTATTCTTTTTGAAGAAAAGCGAAGGCGGGAGTGTAAGAAACTTGAGTACACGCTGTGTCTCAACAGCTAATCATCTGTCCACGGTCACCATGTGTGGAACTTCACTCTGTCAAAGTCTATTTGATGGGCTAATATTTGTAACTCTCACAGAGCTGAAAAGAAGGGCTGGGTTTGAGAACAAACCACAGTCTTGTTGCTTTTTGCATTTTTTCATTGTCAAACTTTAAATCTGCTTGGAGTCACGTGGCTCAGCGGTTAAGGTGTGATTAGAAGATTGCGAGTTCGATTCCTGGCTGTAGCTACATGACGTTGAGGGCAGTGCACTTCACTCTATTTGCCTCAGGGGGGTATTTACTTGCTGTAAGTCGCTCTGGATACGAGCGTCTGCTAAATGACTAAATGTAAAATGTAAATGTAAATCTTTTATGTATTTGAATCAGTTGTATTGTACATTGAACTGTCTTCTCAGCATGTTGAACAGACTAAGTGATGTGGTGTGTTAACTCCCTGGGAGCTCAGTTTTCCCGTCACTCTCTTTAGTTTCCTTCTCTCTGTCTCTCATCTGTCCAACAGGCAGTTTGTGTTTGCCGCCTTCACAGAGGAGTTCATCTCAGCTCCATTCACTGAGCAGATCTTTCACTTCTTCATCCCGGCCTTGTCAGACCCGCGCCTCTGCCTCCCCTTCGAGGCCTTTCTGGCTTCCCTCCAGGCCACCGTAGTCACCTCTGCTGCTGCCCAGAGCCAGGCGCCCTGGCTCTTCTACTTTGTCCTCTCCGCAGGGGAGACGTGTTTGGGTAAGGCTCTGGGAGCAAGGCAGAGGACAGACAGAATGACAGATAGAGACAGGGACAGAGAGAGGTAGAGAGACAGAGAGAGAGAGAGAGAGAGCGACAGAGAGAGAGAGAGAGAGACAGAGACAGAGAGAGACAGAGAGGGAGAGTGAGAGAGAGAGA
>CM059304.1:1462500-1490000 GCA_030340665.1 Neosalanx taihuensis | reverse complement strand
GTTTGGGGGGTTTTCAGCTGTAGTAGCAGCAGCTTGCTAACTTCAGGTCGCTCACCACAGTAAGTGCTGCAGGGTGCTGGGCTCAGCGTTAGCTTTGGAGAGGCAGTGCTGCTTGTGGAGTTTGCCTGAGATCCTGACATGTGGATCTGCTTCATTGGCCAAGATTGGTCTTATTAAAGCATTTATGAGTGGGTTGTTTATGTAGAATCATTGAGATGGATTTAGTAGCCCCCCCAAAAAATATATCAACGCATTTCATTTGAAACAATGTTGTTCCTTTCTCAGAGATAATGCTATCAAATTCTAAAAGTGAGATTTTATGCATGCACACACACACACACACACACACACACACACACACACACACACACACACACACACACACACACACACACACACACACACACACACACACACCTGCAAACACACAGCCCTTCTTGTGACGTTCTGTCCCTGGTTATTAGTGCTTCATTCCGTGATTGAAGTGGGACCTTGGTTCCTGGTGGAACTGTAAATCACAGGAAGTCAGGCAGCAGCATTTGACTGCTTTGTTTTCTCCTTTCAATCAAAACACAGCAGAGCACAGTAGAGGGACTCCTGGAGCACTATGGTGCCTGGCCCCCACCCCCCGTCCGTCCCCCTTCCCCCCGCTCCTCCACTCTCTAGGACTGGCAGATGGTGGGGGGGGGGCTGGAGTGGGGGGGGGGAGGGGGTGCTTGGCTGGAAGCCATTTTTAAAAAATACGAAAGGGTGCCACTTATTTGTAATCTTTCAGGTCTTTCAGATGTTTTGTTAGGGGCTTGTTGGAGGAAGATGGGCTGATGGGGCAGACTTGTCTCTGTTCGTGTCACTTCCTGTCACCTGTTGGAGGACAGTCAAAGGGACGTGTCATGTCTCTTTAGACTGAGGCTCATGATACGGGAGGGGCTGGACTGAGCTTTTTAGCTTAGGGACACTAAGTTAGTGCAAACCCTCATTCATCCAATGACACTGTTAGTATCATGTTAGTACCCCCCCACCCCCCCCCACGTGAAAAACCTGGGAGAGATACAGGCTTTCACTGTCTCTCACACACACACACACACACACACTCGGCTCTCCCTCTCCCTGTGTTATCATGTCACTCACCCAGGGAGTTGAGGCATGCTGTTACTGCTGGCACTGCGTCCGGGGGGGGCCGTGAGGGGGGCCGTGGGGGGGGGGTCACAGCCAGGGCTAGGCCTCTCTCCTCTATTGTCTCCGCCCCATCGCCATTAACTTAAATGGGGCTCCGTCAGGAAGCCAGGGTCCTGTTTATGACCCTGGGGCCCATCTCCTTTGCCAGCAACTAGTTTACTAATGGAAGGTGCCTCTGCCTAAATAAAGCTTAATGACTCGTTTAATCTTTTTTCGGAGCGCACAAGGAATAAAGGGGGCGGGGGGGGGGGGGGGGGACGGAGTGGGGGGCCGACGGGTGAGGGGATGGGGAGGTGGGGGGGGGGCTGGGGGGGGGTGATCCCTACAAATACCTGAGGGCCACTCTGGTCAACTGCTCTTATGTATTTAGATGTTTTTTATGTGCGTGTCCTCTGGGTTAATAGTGCAGTGTTTACAGTCTGCTTAGAGAGGATGGAGAAAGGAAGCACGTTTATACACACAAAAAGATCTTTCAATCAGGACTGGCCTCCACTGCCGGCTGTGCTGAGTGCTGTGGAAGGTTTTACCAACGTCAGCCAAGTAAATCTGTGTGTTTGGTCTCTCTTTGTGTCTGTGTGTGTCTGTGTGTGTGTGTCTGTGTGTGTGTGTGTCCAACAGGCTGCTGTACAGCTTAGCCTTCAACGCCCGGTTCCTCAGACATCTGTGGCACCTGATCACTTCCATGACCACCAAGATGATCACAGGGTGAGTGGCTCACTTCTCCTCTGGCTGCCTGGAAGCAGAGCAGGACCAGTGATGCCAGTGAACCTGGAAATAACCTGGAAACTTACAGGGATCACTTTGTGTGTGTGTCTGTCTGTCTGTATGTCTGTTTGTGTGTGTGTGTCTGTGTGTGTCTGTGTGTGTCTGTATGTGTCTGTTTGTCTGTTTGTTTGTGTCTCTATGTGTGTGTGTGTGTGTGTGTGTGTGTGTGTGTGTGTGTGTGTTTGTGTCTGTTTGTGTGTGTCTGTCTCTGTGTCTCTCTGTGTGTGTCTGTGTGTGTATGTGTGTGTTTATGTGTGTTTGTGTGTGTCTGTGTGTGTGTTTCTGTGTGTGTGCATGTCTTTCTCTCTCTGTGTGTGTCTCTCTCTTTCTCTGTGTGTGTGTGTCTGTCTGTCTGTGTGTGTGTGTGTTTCTGTGTGTGTGTATGTCTCTCTCTCTCTGTGTGTGTCTGTCTCTCTGTGTGTGTGTCTGTCTCTCTCTCTGTGTGTGTGTGTGTGTCCTCTTGTTCTCCCAGCTCCATGGTCCCCCTCCTGCAGGTCATCTCTCGAGGCTCTCCCATGACTCTGGAGGACTCCAACCGCATCATCCCTCTGTTCTACCTGTTCAGCTCCCTGTTCAGCCACGCCCTCATCTCTGTGCATGACAGCGAGTTCTTCGGCTACCCCATAGAAGGTAGGCAGGCTGGCCCCCTCACCTGAGCACCTTAATATGCCCAGTAGGGCTGTCAAAACTGCTCAAAAATGACATTCGAATATTCCCCACAAATGTATTCGAATATATTCGAGTTTCCCGGTTGCGCACTAGGCACGTCAATAACAGGACAAATTAATACGAGACATAACTACTTGTATAGGTAATATATTTAAGTTAATTTAACAACATATTACCTACACAAAAATAAGTAGATGAACTAATGGCCAAGACTGCAGACCTTGGCCTCTCTCTCGCACACACGCACTTTTTCTTTCTCTCTCTCCCGCACTGTCGCCCTCTCTGCGCATAGCGGTGTAAATGAACGACAACAATAAACAAATGCTGAGTATTGATCAAAGGTTTTGTGCAAGGTCGCGATTATTTTCTCTTTTTTGTACACTTGAATATTAATTTTCATACTCAAAATTTGTTTTTTAAACACTATTCGAATATATATTCGAATGTAGAATATTCGTTGACAGCCCTAATGCCCAGTGATCTGCCTTTCTAGTGATCTTTTGTTTGTTTTGTTTGTTTTTATTTCATCAGATCCGCCTCATTTCCACCCCAAAGGTAAAGTACCTGCGGTAGAAACACAACACGTTCTGTTCATGATGGATACAAACCCCAACACACTGTTTACAAGCTGTTAACACCACAGCAGGTTACAGCTAAGTTTCTGTCTCACAACACAATATCTTATGTTTGAGGGGGGAAGATATCTTCTTCATAAACATCTGTCTCTTCTATTGAAGTGAAATAAGCATGCGATGTATTAGGAAAAAAGGCACAATCTGACATCTGAAACACCAGCGACTTGAGTGAGTGACTCTGCCAGGTCCTGTGGGGCTAAAGCAGCAGTGTGGTGTGTTTACAGGGCAGAGCCAGTCCTCCATGATGCCCTTCACCCTGTCTGAGCTGGTCCCCCTGTCCCGCTGCCTGAGGGACGCCTGTCTGGGCATCATCAAGCTGGCCTACCCCGAGACCAAGACGGAGCACAGGCAGGAGTACATGGCTGCCTTCCGCAGCGTCGGCGTCAAGACCAACGCGGCCGTGCAACAACGCATCCAAGCTGAGCAGAAACGTTGGGTCCAGCTGTTCAAGGTGAGGGAGGGAGGGAGGGAGGGGGAGAGGGGGAGGGAGGGAGGGAGGGGGAGAGGGGGAGGGAGGGAGGGAGGGAGGGGGGGAGGGAGGGGAGGGGGGGAGGGAGGGAGGGGGAGTGGGAGGGAGGGGGAGAGGGGAGGGGGGGAGGGAGGGAGGGGGAGAAGGGGAGGGGGGGAGGGAGGGAGGGGGAGAAGGGGAGAGGGGGAGGGAGAAGGGGAAGGAGGGAGGACACAGGTGTTTTTTGCAAGTATGATCATAGTAAATATTTTTATATGCAGGTACTTTACTTAAATTAGCCAGCTCACTCACTCATTCCCTCACCCTCCCATACAAGATGACTTCCATGTTTTTTTCCAGTAATATACTGCCATATCAGCATGAGGAGATTACTGTTAATCAGTAATCAGATGTAAGTGAGCCTAATCCTGTGCATCTGAGCGTGCTGTGATAGTGGGAGGCAGGCTGGTTCGCATGGCTGACCAGCAAGAGAGGAGCTGTTGAGGACATTCACTGTTTATTTACTGACAGGAAATGAGGCAGGTGGATTACATGAGGTGCCCTCTCTTTATCTCTCTGTCTGTCTCTACCCCTTGTCCTCTCTTCTTCTGGCATATTCTATTCTCCTACACCTATCTTCCTCACCCCCCTGGTCTGTCTCTCTGTCTGTCTGTCTCTCTCTCTCTCTCTCTCTCTCCTTTCCCAGAAACCTGTAATTGAGCGATTTTGATCTCCAACCCCTTAGTCTTTGACAGGGGGCGTACACGTGTGCACGTACAGAATTTTATTTTTTTTTTTCTAAAGAAAAAGTGCCAGTCACCCAGTGGGGCGTCACGGTCGACTCCCGTCAGCTAAAACGACCCATTAAAGAAGTGGAGGCGAGCAGAGAAAATGCAATTTTCCAAATTGAAGGCGGGGGGAGGGAGCGAAGGAGGGGGTGGAATTTACAGTCGGTTTAGCGCCGCTGACCTCTCTAACACACTAATGTTTGGTTCGTGTCATCAGCCCCCCCCCCCCTCCACCAACCCTTTATCACCTCCATTGTCGAGCTATCTATTTAATTGAAAGAAGTTAATTGAATGAAAATGATCAACTAAGCTTAAATTAATATTGCTAATGGAGTTTTCTTCTTGGCTATGTTTGGAGAGGGCTGTCACACTGGAGTTTGGGAAAGGCCCATTAAGGCTTGCACTTAACCCGGATGGGCTGATTAAGGAATGCTTATTCATCCCCCCCCGAGTCAGGGGCTAGACCAGCCACCGAGACACGGAGACACTCGCCGCGTCCCCGACAGCGTTTTGCACTCGCCGTTATTACTCGCTCATCAGGTTGATCGTGTTCCTATGAAAATGATGTGCTTAAGGGAGAACATTTCACATTCACACACTCTCGCCTGCTTGTTCGATGGAAATGGACTCCCGAACTGGGAAGAAGGGTGGGCCTGCTGTTAGGGGCTAGTTAGTGGCTGGAAGGACGCTGTATAGAGAGGTTATGGAGAAGTGGATCGGGAATCAATTCTCACTTTTATATCTAAATAGAAAAAATCACCTTGAGACGAGCTTGATTATCTTCTTATCTTCATGCCAGACACAACAGCTACAAGCTTCACCAATCCTAGAAATCAACCCTCTAATCACGGTCATCGTCTCTACAGATGCTCGCTCTCCTTCCACCCCTGCCTCGCCCCCCCCTTCCTCCCCCCCGCTGATGTCAGCAATGTCTAGGCTAATTAACGGGGGGGACGTCGTCAGGACGAACGGCTGTCGTTTTTCTTTTATACAGCCTGTAAATGGCTCACTAATGGCCAAACTCTCAAATTGCTTTTTTAAGAGAAGGCAAAGCTGTGTGTCCGGTCGCTCTAGTTTATCTGCCTCCTCTCCTGTCCTGATCCAGACCAGGACTGAATGTGTTACACTAGAGTGTTACACTACAGTGTTACACTACTGTCTGTGGTCTCACACGTACAGTTTCAGTTTTTCTGTGTTAGTGATTCAGGCAGAAAATAGGGCAGCCATGGAAACAACACCTCCAAATCCTTCACACTCTGCTCGGGGCCTAATCACCTTAAGAACACCAACACTCTTTTGTACACGTATCCCTCCGCCAAACTCCCTCTTGGTGGATGTTGCTGTTAGGGTAGGATGCTGTTACTGCTCTGTGTCTGAACACACACTGGTCCCTGGCATTAGGGTAGGATGCTGTTACTGCTCTGTGTCTGAACACACACTGGTCCCTGGCATTAGGGTAGGATGCTGTTACTGCTCTGTGTCTGAACACACACTGGTCCCTGGCATTAGGGTAGGATGCTGTTACTGCTCTGTGTCTGAACACACACTGGTCCCTGGCATTAGGGTAGGATGCTGTTACTGCTCTGTGTCTGAACACACACTGGTCCCTGGCATTAGGGTAGGATGCTGTTACTGCTCTGTGTCTGAACACACACTGGTCCCTGGCATTAGGGTAGGATGCTGTTACTGCTCTGTGTCTGAACACACACTGGTCCCTGGCATTAGGGTAGGATGCTGTTACTGCTCTGTGTCTGAACACACACTGGTCCCTGGCATTAGGGTAGGATGCTGTTACTGCTCTGTGTCTGAACACACACTGGTCCCTGGCATTAGGGTAGGATGCTGTTACTGCTCTGTGTCTGAACACACACTGGTCCCTGGCATTAGGGTAGGATGCTGTTACTGCTCTGTGTCTGAACACACACTGGTCCCTGGCATTAGGGTAGGATGCTGTTACTGCTCTGTGTCTGAACACACACTGGTCCCTGGCATTAGGGTAGGATGCTGTTACTGCTCTGTGTCTGAACACACACTGGTCCCTGGCATTAGGGTAGGATGCTGTTACTGCTCTGTGTCTGAACACACACTGGTCCCTGGCATGAGCCCCTCTGTAATCCCCTTAAGAACTTCTCACAGGAGCCAGGCTTGTGTTCCAGCTTCTGCTGTGCTGCTGGACGGAGCGTGGAGAGAAAGATGGCTCTTCATTCATCTGAATGGGGTCTGATCCAGCTTGTGCTGTATTTTCACAGGTCATCACTAACTTGGTGAAGATGGTGAAAGCCCGCGACATCAGACGACCTTTCTGTCCCTCGGGTCACTGGCTGTCTGAGGAGGTCAGCATCAGAGCTGATAAGGTAACATTTACATTTTACACTTAGTCATGTTAGCAGACGCTCTTATCCAGAGAGACTTATAGAAAGTACCGTATTTTTTGCACTATAGGGCGCACTGGATTATAAGGCGCAGTGTCAATGAATGGTCTATTTTCAATCTTTTTTCATATATAAAGCACACCGGACTATAAGGCTCATTAAGCGGAAAAAAACTGTCAGATAATCCAGTCGAATAATATTATGGTGAAGCACAGTATGTATTACTCTGCGACACTCCTGGTTACGGTAGCCGTAATGCTGCAAGCGGTGCGGCTTTGTAGTTTACAAAAGTCGTACTAAATCATTTTTATTTAGTGCCTTGTACCACACAAAAATCGCTTAGAGGTCAGTAAACAAAATAATTAATCCATATATAAGGCGCTTCGGATTATAAGGCGCAGTGTCGTTTTTTGAGAAAAATAAAGGCTTTTAAGTGCGCCCTATAGTCCGAAAAATACGGTACAGGGACATTCCCCAACCCCCCCGAGGCAATGAGGGTGAAGTGCCTTGCCCAAGGACACAACGTCATGTTGGCACAGCTGGAATTCCCTAACCGCTCGGCCACCTGAATCCCAGTGTAGGACAATGTTGCTAGGCTCGCTGTTTGAAAGTGTCCTATCATAAGATATTCAGGTTCATGAGTAAAGCTGTTTGATTTTGTGCAGTGCCACTAGGAAACATTGAGAGTTAATTCTATGTCATTGTGTTAGTCTCTATGGACATGTGTGTGGGTGTGTGTGTGGTACAGAAGGCACAGTGACTGACCCTCCATGACCCCCCCACCCCCCTCCCGCCCCCCAGGTGACCCAGCTGTACGTGCCCTCAGCCAGACACGTGTGGAGGACACGGAGGATGGGACGCATTGGCCCCCTGCAGTCCACTCTGGACGGTACAGCAGCAAAGTGTCCTCAGCACAGCCGAGACAGGCAGACAGAGAGGCAGACAGACTGACATACAGGCAGAGAGGCAGACATACAGGCAGACAGACAGGCAGTCAGGCAGACAGACAGACAGGCAGGCAGGCAGTCAGAGGGACAGTCAGACAGTCAGAGGGACAGACAGGCAGGCAGTCAGAGGGACAGACAGTCAGAGGGACAGACAGTTAGAGGGACAGACAGACAGGCAGTCAGAGGGACAGACAGTTAGAGGGACAGACAGTTAGAGGGACAGACAGTCAGAGGGACAGACAGACAGACAAACAGGCAGACAGTCAGAGGGACAGACAGTCAGAGGGACATACAGTCAGAGGGACAGACAGTCAGAGGGACAGACAGACAGACAAACAGGCAGACAGTCAGAGGGACAGACAGTCAGAGGGACAGACAGTCAGAGGGACAGACAGTCAGAGGGACAGGCAGTCAGAGGGACAGACAGTCAGAGGGACAGACAGTCAGAGGGACAGGCAGTCAGAGGAACAGGCAGTCAGGGACATACAGTCAGAGGGACATACAGTCAGAGGGACAGGCAGTCAGGGACATACAGTCAGAGGGACAGGCAGTCAGAGGGACAGACAGTCAAAGGGACAGGTAGTCAGAGGGACAGACAGTCAGAGGGACAGACAGTCAGAGGGACAGGCAGTCAGGGACAGACAGTCAGAGGGACAGACAGTCAGAGGGACAGACAGTCAGAGGGACAGACAGTCAGAGGTAAACAGTCCGCTCAGTTCCCAGTCTCCTGGTGGTCTCAGAGAGATAGTGTGAAGACAAACAGAAAAACAATGTGTGTATGATCTCTCTAATGCCACTCCTAATGCCTCCCCCCCCTCTCTTAGCATCCAGGATAAATTCAATTAGTGTGAAAGTAGCAATGAGCTCAGGCACATCTGGCGGCTCAGCGTGTAGTGTTTGTTTTACCCCACGTTTCATTTCCTTAAATGGACAGACAGCCCCTCTTTCTGCCGGCTGATGAATGGAGGCTGTATTGACCAACTACAGGAGCTGTATTTCTCCCTCAGAGATGGAAACCTGATGGGGGCAAAAGTGGATCGGACTGACTAATCGAGCAGAATAAATGAGCTCTAGTTTGTGTGTGTTTGTGTATGAAAGTGGGAGGGGGGGGGGGGGGGGTGTTGTGGCAGTTATTGGGGGGGGTGGGTTCAGTGGTGTAAAAGTTCAGTGTAATCCAAGACAAATGTCCTGTTAATGGATGCGAGCAGGCAGGTGGATGGGCATGTTAGCACTGTTGGGTTAGTTAAAGAGAGTGTGTTAAAACAGCAAGGTTGAGGTGTGTTTAATGGTTCAGACTGTCAGTCCTGAGGAGACACCACACGAAGACACGCTCAGATGAAGACAGGAAGCAGGAAACAGGAAGCAGGAAGGGGGGGGGGCAGGGTTGTTTACAACACTTCTAATGATGTTGGATTGGCTCAGTCTGGATGAACCTGTGACCTGGACGGGTCTTGTGTACCAGCCTCCGTGAGAGACTCGAGGCAGGGCTCTGCCCTGTGGAACACTGATCACCTAGTGATGTGTCAGCAAGAAATATATCTGCCCACGGACACTATGGCCATAGCAACCTACAGCAACTCCCAGAGATGGACAGATGAATAGAGGCGGCAGTTGAGACCCAGAGCAAAAGGGATATATACCCTGATAGATGTACGATAGGATAGTGTGAGACAAATGGTTTCATTGATTGAATGAGGATGGATGGAAGGGTAAAGAAATGGGTTGGGAGGAGAAATGAGCTGTTAAAAGCACGAAGAGTTCATGTTTTGGGTTTGTGCTTCCTGTGTAGTTGGGATGGAGCCTCCTCAGCTGTCCGTGTCAGAGGAGAGACACCTGGCCATCCTGACAGAGCTGCCCTTCGTAGTGCCCTTCGAGGAGCGGGTCAAGGTGGGTACCTGCCTGCAACACCCCACCTGTACCTGGACAGACCCCATCACTGTTCCCCAGCAGCCCGGGAGGAGCAGTCCACACCAGCTCTGCTCCTCACTGTCCTGTGTGTTGGACATGTCTCCCTGCTCCAGCACACCTGACTCACACCTCAACAGAATAGAATCAGAATGCCCTTTATTGTCATTATATAATTGTACAACGAGATTGGAGACTTCTCCTAAAACTGTGCCAGAGGAACAGGTGCAAAAAACGCATACAAATACATTATATAATTAAAAGCAGCAGCATCACTATAAGTAAAAACAGTTGAAGTGCGTGTGAAACAGGTAAAACATTCAAATCGGTTTAAGAGCATGTAAAACAGGTAACATGTGATTTCAGGTGTGTTGGAAGGGGGAAACATCTAAAACATGCAGGACAGTGGGGTCCTGAGGACCGGAATTGAGAACCACTGGCCAAGGCTGACATCTGCTAGTGATATGTTCAGAACAGCAACAGATAGAACTTTGTTAGGGTTATGGAGTTGTGTTCATGATGTGTTTTGTCTTGGTCAGATCTTTCAGAGGTTGATATATGCAGATAAGCGTGACGTGCAGGGTGACGGACCCTTCCTGGACGGAATCAACGTGACCATCAGACGCAACTACATCTACGAAGACGCTTACGACAAACTGTCGCCGGAAAACGGTAGCCGCCCCGCTCTGCTACAGGCCAGCCATCAAATCCAAATATTGAGCTTTAAGGTTCAAGTTTCAGCTCATAACAGATGGATGGTAGCTTTTCTCCTCAAGTCTGACTATTGAATTCCGGTATAAGGGTAATTGCGATTGGGATTATTATAATGGACTGCATAAAAGCTGGAAATCAATTATTTTAAGTCCCCTTTTTGTGTTTGAATGTGGGGGTTGACAATATGATTAAAAAGAGTAGTATGCGTCTTGACTTGGAGGTCTAAAGGACTTGATCTATATCATTTATGTGTCTTTATAAGTTATAGCAGTGCTGATTTATCGCCTCTCATTAATTATTCCGAGACATGACCTCTTTTATGTGGTTATATTTGAATATTCTGCAGGTCAAGGCAAATGCCTCCTGTTAAGATGAGGGGAAATATATGGATGTGTTGATACTTTCCACACCCACCTTTCAGTCCCACTAGATGAGATTGAGTCATAACATGAGTGTATATCACCATAATAACCAGGAAGCCTAAATGTATATTTCATCCATCAGAATAAGTATTGTATTACCAGGATAACATGTTAGAACGTTTTCATACGACCGGTTCTCCGTTCCTCTGATCTGTTCCCCCCTCAGAACCAGACCTGAAGAAGAGGATCCGGGTTCACCTGCTGAATGCCCACGGTCTGGACGAGGCTGGCATCGACGGCGGGGGAATCTTCAGGGAGTTCCTCAACGAACTGCTCAAGTCGGGCTTCAACCCCAACCAGGGCTTCTTCAAGACGACCAATGAGAGCCTGCTGTACCCCAGCCCCACCGCCCAGATGCTGGTGGGAGACTCCTTCGCGAGGCACTACTACTTCCTGGGCAGGATCCTGGGAAAGGTGAGGGTTAGGGAGTCGGGCTAGTAATCAGAAGGTACCCGGGTTCGAACCCCCAGCTGTCGTCCCAACATGATGTTGTGTCCTTGGGCAAGGCACTTCACCCTACTTTCTTCAGGGGGAATGTCCCTGTACCTGCTGTAAGTCGCTTTGGATAAGAGCGTCTGATAAATGACTCCTTGTGAATGTAAATGCAGTAGACCAGATCATTGAACAACTTGATCATGTCCATACACACAACACGATTTGTGTTTATGTCGCAGACTAGAGGAAAGTATGTTATGACTGTCTGCTATTGATTCATTGAATCAAGGTGGATTTGAGGTCTGTTGTGAATATCGATGCAGATCAATGTGTCTTACCCAATACTGGTGTAGTGATGCATGGTTGCAGTAATGCACGCTGCAGTCAATGTCAAGGCGACGCAGCCAGACAACGGTTTGAGTAGAACACAGGGAATATGCATCCCTCGAACCCTTGTCAGCTTCCAGACCTAGCTAATATAACCCTGCAGATATTCTAGATCTAGTAACCTTTAGCCTTCTTGTTCAGGATCTTCAGTGGCCAGGGTCTTCTTACCCCTGGTGGTCTCCCTGTGACAGAGGCCTGTTGTCACCCTGGTGACCCCTAACCTCCACAGGTCATCAGGGATGGCTTCCAGGTCAACACCAATGTCAGCGCTGTCGATGTCAGTGAATACCTGACCCTAATACGACAAATCAATCCTGGATCAATGAGTCTAGGGACTGAGGAAGCTGGTCTGGACCAGAACAGAGGATCAGCTCGTTCCCGGTCGAGGTGCTGTTGCTTTCTGATTGGACAGTTTCAGAAGCCCTACAGATACGAGTGTTGCTGGACGTGTGTGTCCTTCCACAGAATGTAACGTGAGGCGTTGTGCTTTGTCTTAAGAAAATGAACACAACTCAGTTATTCTCAAGGAAGTCAGTGTTGGCTAAGACTTTGAACCTAGAGCTTGTTTGAGGCACGGTTTAAGTTCATTAGCAGCCATGTATCATTCGTTGATGACATTTTTTTTTCTACTCTACCCCGCCCCCCCCCTTTACCTCCATTGACGTTGCTATTTATTAGAGCCTAATGTTTTTAAATCTCCCTTAATGCATGCAGGGCGATTGTTTATGGAGATGCTGCTATTTCCTGTTTGGGTCATCCAAACCCAGAGAAGAATTACCTCATGACATGCGGTCGCCTCTCAATTAGGCCTTCCATTAGAGCGATGATTCCCTGCCTCTGTTTGTGTAGCGATCGCATTTGGCCAGCAGCTAAATCAGCCCCCCCCGCCCCCCTCCCGCCCCCCCTTCTCAGGACAGGACATAAATAAGCGGTCAAAGCATGTGGTAATAGCATTTTGATCTGTTTTACAGTCAGGAGCATCTAAGTCTCCCTCTCTCTCTCTCCCACTCTCTCTCTCCCTCCCTCTCCCATTTCCTCTCTCTCTCTCCATCCCTCTCTCTCCCTCTCTCTCTCTCTCTCTCTCTCTCCATCTTCTCCTCCAAGATGGTATGCTCCCTCCACTTAGCCGGGAGCATAATTCCCTCCCTCGTCTTCCTCCTCTTCCTCATCCACTCCTGCATTCATCCTGCTTTGAGAAATGGCCAGTCAGCGGCTAGCCCCCCCCCCCCCCCCCCCCCTCACCGTCAGATACGAGCCACGCACAGCTCCCTCCCACAACTAATGGGTTAGGCAATTAAGGTGTGGGTGGGGGGGGTGAAATTAATTTGAATTTGACTTTCAATTAACCCTACCTTCAGTTTCTCTTTCTCCATAAATACCGGTGTGTGAGTGGCCATTTAAGGGGCATATTGATATTTGTTTAGTGGCCGTTATTGGCAGCTACACTGGATCGAGGGACGGCTTATAGATTAGGATTGCATCACTGGATGCTGCCGTGACAACGGACGATACACACTCCAAGCCTTATGGGACACTGGAGATTAATATAGTTAATTAATGTTGAAGGCGGTCCCATTGTTGAGGAGTGATGTATGACAGGCGGGAGTGGACTGTCTGGAGAGGGGGGGGGGGCGGGAGGGGGGAGGGGTACTCACCCAAATGGGATTGGACAGAACTGGAGGCCTAGTCATCTTTCTTCTTCACCTGTCCACCGTAGCTGACACGTCAAAGTAATGAAGCCACAAACAGGAAAGATAGGGGAAACGCTTTGGACTACAACTCCCAGGTCTGAGATTCACTTCACAGGAAACAAGCTTATGGAGACGTTAAACAAACTCTCTCAACCTAGTACCTACTAAACACAGCACTGCAGTGATTTGGAACTCAGGAGAGGTCAGGTGATTCTGGTCACCTGACTTGGTGAAGTTCTGGTGCCTGGCAAGAACATGGGTAGGTGTGTGGATTCTCTAGGGATGCCAGTTTGTGGTGTTGTGTACTGATCTGCATCCCTCTGCCCTCCACAATGTCTTTGCTCATTGACTGATCCCTGAGTAAGAGTTCCTCATAGAGGTGTGTGTTTCACTGTGAGGTTAAAGCTCTGATTGATAGTGATGCGTTTGAAAGGCATTATATTTTTATTGATTCTTAATGTTGTAAATTAAGGAATTTATTTGGCGGCTAACACAAGGCACCTGGGATGTTGTGGGGCGTTTATTCTCCTGATGGCGTGGAGATCTGCTTTAATTGCGTTGCCACTGCACTCACTTATATTAAAAGGCCCGTGGCCATGATCATTAATTATTCTCAGTCCCAGTCATTTTGGCACAATTTCTGGCAATAAACACCCATAAATAAGATGCCATTGATAGAAAAAACAGGCCACAGGTTTTTTTTTTCTCTCCATAATACTTATGGCTGCCTCGTCCTGGCAGTCTGTGTTATTGATAGGTTTCAGGGGGGCATTCAGCACATGTGCTCTGAAACTAGCGACTGTCGCTCGCGAGAAACCGCTAAGTGGATTATTTTGCATAAAAAATAGACCGTGTTTGAAAGTTGCGCAATTAACCTGTGTTTAGAAAATAGCCTTTGATTTATGCTCCTGGTTGTGTGTGTGTTTAAGATGCATGCATTATGGAAATCCCCTAGATTTATAATCCATTTAGCTGATGTGGTCAGGGTTTTTAGCGCAATCATTTATAAAGGACCTGTATATTTTAATGTGTCCAGCGGCCTCTTTTGGGGAATGTTCTAGTGCATTAGGGCTTTATGAGTCACCTGCAGCGGCTGCCGTTCTTAATGGCGTTTCAGGTCAAGGTGAGGATCGGCATTTATAAAGTTGGAGGCTGGGGAATTGGAGGCTTGTATGTTTTCGATAGATCTGCTGTTGTGATATTCTGAAGGGGGGGGGGGGGGGGGGGGGGGGGGTATTTAAGATCTTAATGCCTTTGTTCTTTAGTATGCTCAAGTGAAGGTTTTTAATCTTGGTTAATGCGCAGCCTAACTGTTTTTAATTGAAACTTTTTAAGCAGCAGTTGTAAGGGACAGACACTTCGACAGTATCCACAGTATATTGAAATAATGTATTCTAATATATTCACTAGTGTGGAGTAGATGTTTCCAGTAATCCTCCAGAGGTTCAGCTGTGCTCTCCCCTCCCTCCCTCCCTCCCTCCCTCCCTCCCTCCCTCCCTCCCTCCCTCCCTCCCTCCCTCCCTCCCTCCCTCCCTCCCTCCCTCCCTCCCTCCCTCCCTCCCTCCCTCCCTCCCTCCCTCCCTCCCTCCCTCCCTCCCTCCCTCCTCCAGAGGTTCAGCTGTGCTCTCCTCCTCCAGAGGTTCAGCTGTGTTCTCCTCCTCCCTCCAGGCGCTGTATGAGAACATGCTGGTGGAGCTTCCCTTTGCCAGCTTCTTCCTGTCCAAGCTCCTGGGGACCAGCGCTGATGTAGACATCCACCACCTGGCCTCGCTGGACCCTGAGATGTACCGCAACCTGCTGTTCCTCAAGAGCTACGAGGACGACGTGGAGGACCTGGGCCTCAACTTCACCGTGGTCAACAACGACCTGGGAGAAGCTCAGGTGATAGAGGGAGCGAGGGGGGGGGGGGGGGATGTGTGTGCGGGAGAGGATATGGGGGAGTGGTGAATGGATACGTTTGTGTGTGTTTGTGTAGTGTCTGGGTGTCACACGCACCCTCTCTCTTTCTCTCACTCTGTCTACTTTCCCTTGGCCTCATTCTCTCTTCCTTTGTGTCTACCTGTGTCCACCTCCTGGTTCTTTCTGCCATGTTAATAATTCATCTCCCTCGTGTCTTCAGCGATTGGTGCTGAGAGAGATAAAGCACGTTTCCTCTCTCAGTCAGGCAGCTCAGCTCTGCTTCTGGACAACACAGCTGCTCTGTTGACCGTTCCGGCCTCCGGCAATGATCTCCAAACACGCCTGAGAGGCGAACCTTTCTGCTGCTGAGCACGTCTGCATGAGCTCCTGACAGAGGCCCCCCCCCCTTCACATCACCCAGAGTCAGCCCCCCCTGGGATAAATGCTTAGACTTACGGCTCCTGTTTGCCCATGGCCTTGCTTCTCCTAGTTATCTTTTCTCTAAACAACTAAACAGTGGCTGCTACACAGCAGCCCCCTGCACAGCGGCCCCTACACAACTGCCCCCTACACAGCAGCCCCCTGCACAGCAGCCCCCTACACAGCTGCCCCTACACAGCTGCCCCTACACAGTTGCCCCCTACACAGCAGCCCCTGCACAGCGGCCCCTACACAGCTGCCCCTACACAGCTGCCCCCTACACAGCTGCCCCTACACAGCTGCCCCCTACACAGCTGCCCCCTACACAGCGGCCCCTACACAGCTGCCACTACACAGTAGCCCCCTACACAGCTGCCCCTACACAGCGGCCCCCTACACAGCTACCCCTACACAGCTGCCCCCTACACAGCGGCCCCTACACAGCTGCCCCCTACACAGCTGCCCCCTACACAGCTGCCCCCTACACAGCTGCCCCCTACACAGCTGCCCCTACACAGCTGCCCCTACACAGCTGCCCCTACACAGCTGCCCCTACACAGCTGCCCCCTACACAGCTGCCCCTACACAGCTGCCCCTACACAGTAGCCCTCTACACAGCTGCCCCCTACACAGCTGCCCCTACACAGCTGCCCCCTACACAGCTACCCCTACACAGCTGCCCCTACACAGCTGCCCCCTACACAGCTGCCCCTACACAGCTGCCCCTACACAGCTGCCCCTACACAGCTGCCCCCTACACAGCTGCCCCTACACAGCTGCCCCTACACAGTAGCCCCCTACACAGCTGCCCCCTACACAGCTGCCCCCTACACAGCGGCCCCCTACACAGCTGCCCCCTACACAGCTGCCCCTACACAGCTGCCCCCTACACAGCTGCCCCTTACACAGCTGCCCCTACACAGCTGCCCCCTACACAGCTGCCCCCAACACAGCAGCCCCTGCACAGTGGCCCCTACACAGCTGCCCCTACACAGCTGCCCCCTACACAGCTGCCCCTTACACAGCTGCCCCTACACAGCTGCCCCCTACACAGCTGCCCCCAACACAGCAGCCCCTGCACAGTGGCCCCTACACAGCTGCCCCTACGCAGCTGCCACAGTGACAAACAGACCCAGGCAAACACCGATAGGGCGACAATTCCTAAAAGATTAGGCACACAGCTGTGGAGAGCAGCCTGGCCTACATATGGCCTGTAGGAGATAAGGAGGGTAATTCTCAGACATTACCACATGATAAATATAACAAACGATTGCTTGATAAGAAGCACTCAATGAGGGTGTGTCTGGAATGACTAATGGTGATGCACTGTAACACAGTTCACAGTATTAGTGTAGCTGTGGGTTTTGTATGGATGAAGCAGTTCAGTAAATTAAACGTACTCTCGTCTTGATCAGACACAATGATCTAGTATGTTTGAGGGGAATTGGGTTTTTCTGATGCCTTAACGCCTCCGTCCTGGACCAATCCAAACCATTCAGACTGAACACATGTGTCCTGTTCCACGACGCTCTAACTGGTGAAACTGCCACCTTTAAAACACTCTCGCTGCCAAATTCTAATGGACTTGCATCTGTCCTCTGGTCCCAGAAGCCCCACAGCTGCTTGTGATGCCGTCCTCATAAGACTGAGCTTCTATCCTCACCTCACTGTCTGAATCCAAAACTTTTCGCTCGCGCTTCCAACATGTCAATAGAGGATCGATTCAAGATCCAGCAGTTCCACTGACTAAAGTGACATCAAGTCATCCACTCGTCCACTTAGCATGTAGCATAAAGTCCCACTTTTCACATGTGACATTTGACTGTTGGTCGGACGCGTCGGGATGAAAAGCAATCGACTTAAGTAGCGAGTGAGTGGCTTCAGGGCAGGGTGACATATGCTAGCCGTCTGCCTGGGTGCTCACTGTGCACCGTGTGCTCGCTGAACCTGTGTGTGTGTGTGTGTCTGTGTGTGTGTGTGTGTGTCCAGGTGGTGGAGCTGAAGCCAGGGGGGAAGGACATCCCAGTGTCCACAGCTAACAGGATAGCTTACATCCATCTGGTGGCCGACTACCGCCTCAACAAACAGATCCGGCCTCACTGCCTGGCCTTCCGTCAGGGCCTGGCCAATGTGGTGAACCTGGAGTGGCTGCGCATGTTCGACCAGCAGGAAATCCAGGTGTGTGTGTGTTTGTGTGTGTGTATGTGTGTGTGTGTGTGTGTATGTGCGCGTGTGTGCACCAAGTATGTGAGCATGTTTGACTAGCAGGAGATTAAGATGTGGGTGTGGTGTGTGTCTGTGTGTGTGTGAGTGATCACACCAAGCCTTCCAACCAGTGTGTGCTTGATACATTTTTTGTGGTCTGTGTGTAAATGAAACTATCAGGGTAATATTTATTATCAAGCAATCTTTCTTTCAGGTGCTGATATCTGGAGCTCATGTGCCAATATGCCTTGATGACCTGAAGAAGTTCACTAACTATTCAGGTATGAGACAACTTGTTATCTCTGTGGAACTGGCCCCGCTTAAGGTGTTCAAAAACTAGCATGTGTTTGCGTGAGTCTTCAAGGAAGTCATTAAATGTGTATTACTATAGTCCAGACTGGATGGTAGTGTGTGTGTGGTGGTGGTTGTAGCTTTAATAGATGTTGGGGTCCACCTGCCTTTCCAGGGGGCTACTCTGCCACTCACCCAGTCATCCAGACCTTCTGGGAGGTGGTGGAGAGCTTCACAGACGAGGAGAAACGCAAGCTGCTCAAGTTTGTCACCAGCTGCTCCAGACCTCCACTACTGGGCTTCAAGGTGAGGGGAACTGCAGAAAGTTCAACCTAGCTCTTATCACATGGAGCTGTCATGAAAAATACCTGGGTTTAGATAGAACTCTCAAATTCTCATTTTTAAATTACACAGCAACCAGAGCAAATGTTCTATGGCTTAATCCATTATCTGTGTGATGGTGCTGTGTGAGGGTGCTGTCACTGCTGTGTGATGGTGCTGTGTGCACAGTGCTGTGTGATGGTGCTGTGTGAGGGTGCTGTGTGAGGGTGCTGTGTACTGGTGCTGTGTGAGGGTGCTGTCACTGCTATGTGATGGTGCTGTGTGAGGGTGCTGTGTACTGGTGCTGTGTGAGGGTGCTGTGTGATGATGCTGTGTGATGATGCTGTGTGATGGTGCTGTCACTGCTGTGTGATGGTGCTGTGTGAGGGTGCTGTCACTGCTGTGTGATGGTGCTGTGTGCACAGTGCTGTGTGAGGGTGCTGTGTGAGGGTGCTGTGTACTGGTGCTGTGTGAGGGTGCTGTCACTGCTGTGTGATGGTGCTGTGTGAGGGTGCTGTGTACTGGTGCTGTGTGAGGGTGCTGTGTGATGATGCTGTGTGATGATGCTGTGTGATGGTGCTGTCACTGCTGTGTGATGGTGCTGTGTGAGGGTGCTGTCACTGCTGTGTGATGGTGCTGTGTGCACAGTGCTGTGTGATGGTGCTGTGTGAGGGTGCTGTGTGAGGGTGCTGTGTGAGGGTGCTGTGTGAGGGTGCTGTGTGAGGGTGCTGTGTGATGGTGCTGTGTGAGGGTGCTGTGTGAGTGTGAGGGTGCTGTGTGATGGTGCTGTGTGAGGGTGCTGTGTGAGGGTGCTGTGTGAGGGTGCTGTGTGAGGGTGCTGTGTGAGGGTGCTGTGTGAGGGTGCTGTGTGAGGGTGCTGTGTAGACTTGCTCTGGGCCACAGTGAACCTTTCAACTTCTGCCCTCCACAAGTTTGACTTTTATCAAGCTGCAGCACTGATTACTGGTGCAGAGATAAGCTTCTCTATTCAGGCTTCTATATGTGGGCGGTTCAAATGGCTGCCCTGCCAGTAAAGACCAGGAATACTTGATTTAAAAGGACACTTAAATGGAAATTAGATATAAAAACAAGACTGAAACTCATTAGGTATTTAACTCACCTTAATTAGGGTACATACTGAGGGGAAACAGAAAGCCGTAATGATCCTATTTTTTTCTACTCTTTATCGCCCTCATTAGTTATATAAATAAAACCTAAGTAGAGAGCGTAGGGAACTGTCTTAAAAAAGCTCCTCTGTGCTGGGCGAGACTTTCCCTCTCTTTAATGAATTTGACTTTGAGGAGAGAGTGTTGGGTACACCTCAGGCCGCAACGCAGGGAGGAGTCTGGGGGTGGCGAGGGGGAGGGGAAGGAGGAGGATGAGGAGGGCGGCGGCCGCTGGAATCTGTCAGGGTAGGCGCCCTTTGACCTCGCCCTTGGCTCACGCCAGCTCAGCCTTAATTAGCTGCCGTTAAACGGCCCGGGATTCATTAGAGGAGAAATAGCTCTGTCAGGAGAAACCATTTAAAAAAGATGATGGAAAACCCCAAGCTTTTTTATACTCCCAAATCATCGCTCTCGTAATGACACTTTCTCAATAAGCAACGATAGTTTAATACGGTAATTGTCAGAGAAATTGGGTCGTTATGACAGAGCCCCCCCTGGAAGCCATTTAATCGGGGCAAGTACAGAGGCTTCCTCCCACACACACCCCACACACCCCCCCCCCCCACACACACACACACACACACACCCCACACACACACCACACACACACCCCACACACACACCCACACACACACCCACACACACACGCACCCCACACACACACACACCCCACACACACACACCACACACACACTCCACACAGAGACACACTCCACACAGAGAGACACACACCCCACACACACACACACACACACACCACACACACACCCCGCACACACACCCACACACACACGCACCCCCCCCACACACACACACACACACACACACACACACCACACACACACCCCACACACACCACACACACACCCCACACACACACCCACACACACCCACACACACACGCACCCCACACACACACACACCCCACACACACACACCACACACACACCCCACACACACACCCAACACAGAGACACACTCCACACAGAGAGACACACACACACCCCACACACACACACACACACACACACACACACACCCACACACACACCCCGCACACACACCCACACACACACGCACCCCACACACACACACACCCCACACACACACACACCCCACACAGAGACACACCCCACACAGAGAGACACACACACTCCCATCTAGAGATAGCTGGATGAAATCAGGGGAATGGGGCTCTGAAGTGACCAGGTCAGTATCCCAGCAGCAGCCCTCATCCCTGGGTTATGATTGAAGAGGTCAGTGTCAGCCTGGACATGAGGTGACCACATTCACCTGGCAGCTCCATTTAAAAAGAGCCTGATAGACAACATGACGTTAACATTCCCTCAGGATCCCCAAGGTAGGAGGGGAGGGGGCGGGTGAGGAGAGGGGTGGGGGGGGGGGGGGGTGAGGAGAGGGGTGGGGGGGTGAGGAGAGGGGAGGGGGGGTGAGGAGAGGGTTGGGGTCTCACCCCGTTATCCTTCAAACACTCATCTTCATCTGCTTCATCTGCAGGTTCATTCCTCTGTATTAGCTTAGCGCTTCATATCAGTCTTTTCCTATTCATCCTCTTCCGTGTCTCCATAACCTCACCTGATTACAGCTGGCAGGGACATTATTCTGATGGTGACATCCTGCGATGGAAGGCCCATCTGTGGCTGTGGGTGGATGACCTTCATCCTCGTCTTTTAAGTTGTTTTTGCCCAGAGTGTCTCTTCAGTTTTCTCATTGCACGATCCATGACCTCTGGATGTCTGTGGCCTGGTGTGCAGGAGCTGTACCCGGCCTTCTGCATCCACAACGGGGGTAACGACCTGGAGCGCCTGCCCACCGCCAGCACCTGCATGAACCTGCTCAAGCTGCCTGAGTTCTGCGACCAACACCTGATGAGGAACAAGCTTCTCTACGCCATCGAGTCCTCGGCGGGATTCGAGCTCAGTTGAGGGGGGGAGAGCAGGTGGTACCACAGACTCATGAGATGAAGTGGAACACAGACTGCCTGCCTGGGGAGGGAGGGAGGGGGGGGGGGGGAGGGAGAGGGAGAGAGAGAGAGAGAGAGAGAGAGAGGGAGAGAGGAGAGAGAGAGAGAGAGGAGAGAGAGAGAGAGAGAGAGAGAGAGAAGAGAGAGAGAGAGAGAGAGAGAGAGAGAGAGAGAGAGAGAGAGAGAGAGAGAGAGAGAGAGAGGAGAGAGAGTGAAGGTATGGGATTCACTGATGCACTGATGCGCCCTGTTTTCTTAGACGCTGGCAGAGAGGGGTAACAATCACCCTGAGACTGAGAGAGTTAAGAATAAAGGCAGGGTAGGAAGATTTTTTATTCATAAGGTTTTTAACGTGTGTCCAGAACCAACAAAACTCAGACATCGATCAAACGTCACATGCTATTTCTTTTTTTTGAAAGTCAGAAAACGAAAAGAATCTCTTGTGTTGCAGTCGATCAAAGTAACGCAGTTTATCCTCTAGAGTAGCAATGTTTTTGGTAATAAACCCTCCAATAGCAACAACAGTCTATTCACCAAAGATGAGCAGCGATCGAAGGGAGAGGAAGTGGGTGAGGAACTGGCAATAAGAGGAGGGTAGAGGGCGGTGGGGAGGAGACATGACTAGCACTCTAGAAGCCTCTATCCATCCTATGTCCTAAGGCTTCTTTCAAGTATGCACTCGTCCACTCACCTACATTGATGTCAAGAGGAATTGTATGGTTATACTAATACCATACGCTCTTTTTTTATTGATTGGGATTGGGATGACTGTGGATGAGTGCCACAGACGAGAACCGAGGCTGTCGGAAGAATTGTCATCCGTCTCAAGGGCTCCAGAAAGATCTGCTTGTTGAATAGTACCATGTATTTTCAGGTCGAAATCATCCAAACTCACCCGTTACCCCAACCAACCCCCCGCTGTGATTTTCGTTTAAGATTCTGAACTAGTAATAATTGTCCCAAGTCTGATAATCCCAGCAGAATGTGTGTGTGTGTGTGTGGGGGGGGGGGGGGGGGTGGGGGTCGGGGGGGGGGGGGGGGGGTTGGGGGAGGGGGTGCTCAAGGCAAAGGGTTTGCGTTTTGGATTGTACTATCTATTAGATGATTATGACATTGTGAATATGTATATGTTTACACCTACTCTTTTATGATTCATCTATTCAGTATTTGTACAGGTTGCTTTTTTTCCCCTCCTCGGTTCTCTGATCCTGTTCTTGGAGTGCAGGCCCTGTGTTATAACACACTAAATGAAGTGTTATAACACACTAGATGAAGTGCTATAACACACTAGCTGAGGCGAACCATCTCCAGTTACACACACACACTGCTGTGGAATATCTACGGTGCAACAACTGCTTATAACTGTGTAGCCTACCAACCGAGTGATAAAAAACACAGTCTGAATATCATTAAATCCTCTCTTTTTTGCATTTAGATTATTTGTGTGTCATTTTTGGCTGGTAGTAAGGAACAGTAAGGACTCTGGACTGAGACCCAGATCTGGGGGGGGGGGGGGGGGGGAGGGGCTTCTTATGGCCTCTGACATATAATTAAAGAAACATCCAGTGAGGATCTGCAGAGCAGAGCTGGCCTGTCTAGAGATACATTAAGACTGTGAGCGCCCAACATAAATCTGCCTCAACTCAAATGCAGTTAGTTTTACTTGGACTTTTTCCATAACCCCCCCTCCCTCCTCATCCTCCTGTGGGCTAACCCAGAAATGATGGTCCTTATCCTCTCCTCCTCCCCCCCCCAAATCTCATCACATACACCCTAATTGTCACGGCAACGAGCTGATGATTGGCTCTTAAAAAATCGGACTTGTTGCACTGAAATGAGAGATTCATCACATTTGCAGCTAGATTTATTTAGGTCCATTACACTGTGATGGATTAAAATTGGCAACATTAATAGCATATGCTAGTAAATCAACTTGATATTTTGTATTTCTTAAATGTATTTTTAAGAGAATCACTGGACTGAAAATCTTGTTTTATGTTACAATCAAACATGCTGAAATGAACTTATTTTTGGCAAAATGATTCATTTTTATGTAAGGTTTTTCCTTGGAGAATCTTTAACCTGGGTGTGACCATTGGTATCAACTATATCAGTGATCTATTATAAATGTGTGCTGTCGACAGTCTTAATATTTGTAGATTGTGGGTCTAGACTAGTATATAAAACAACCAAATCTAAATTGACCTGCTACTTAACATTTCATAGGCTCTACTATAATGGGTGACTTTTTTATACACGGTCGGTCTCAATTAAAAAAAGTATTTGTAATAATTTTGGAGTGTTCCCATTCAATATGGTGACACTTAGGCAGGCTGGTGTCCCTATACCACACAACAGATATTTTATAATATATTAGAAGAAGAAAAAAACACTGTCTTATTGTAGCACTGATAACCACCAGCTCACTGGACATACTATTATTATTATTTTAAAAAGATTCTTCCACTGGACAGATTATAACTGCTGAACTTTTCGTCATTTTTTTCCCCTCCAACAATTCTACTGTACAACATCGCCACCGTGTGGTCAAACAGTCACATCAGGAGAAAAGAGGTGAACGTGTTAGAGGATTCTGCTGTAACATAAAATACTTCATTACATTTACAATAAGTCATTTATCAGACGCTCTTATCCAGAGTGATTTACAGCTAGTACAGGGACATTCCCCTCCTGAGGCAAGTAAGGTGAAGTGCCTTGCCCAAGGACAGAACGTCATGTTGACACAGCCAGGAATTGAACTCACGACCTTCCGATCATGAGCCAAACACCAAGGCAAAGCGTTTGCGTTTTGGATTGTACTATCTATTAGATGATTGTATATGTTTACACCTACAGGTGTCCAAACTTGAATGTTAGTGTTTAATACACACAGAGACACTGTAAACCAGATATCAGGTGATTCTTGCATTCTTACATTATATCTTAAAACATGTACAACACATGGTTTTGAATAGTCCTACATTTATAAAAGGTGACTTCATGTGTGCAAGTAAATACACGTCCAGACAAGATGAGTGAGAGTCTGCATTTTTGCGGGACTACAAATCATTCGTGACATTTACTTTGAACTCACTCAAGGTTTATTCATATAATCTGTGCTTGTCACAGTTTATAATACTTATGTCATTATCCTAGGTTATGCTATGCTCTTCTTCATCAGTGAAATCGTTTATTCTAAATTAGACCTGAAATAAATACATGTATATTTGGGATGGCAACTGTAGCCAACCTGAAAATGAGAACGTTTAATCCACATCTAATTTAAGTAAAAGCAGGTTATGGAACAATTTAAATGAACACACCCAGAACAAACATAACAACGTTGAATACTTGATGGTTGATGGTCACACATGCCATGCAATTTATATTATGGTCATAGAGTTAAACCCATGAACGCATTAAAATGTGGATATGTAGACCCTTACGCTTTTATTTCTTCAGTATTATTATATATATATTATGTAACGTAATGCTATGTTAGTCTGTTAGGATGGTGAGTCTTGATTCTTTATGAACACTGATCTCCTTCACATGCTTTTACTGGAAGTCCAGGTTTTCTTCCTCTTCAAAACAGCAGGTGGCAGAATTAAGCAACAATTGTCGGCAGTAATAACATCTCTATCCCTATCCCACATTCTAATGATACTAAAGTGTGCCTACATAGAACAACCAGAGTCCATCAAAACGGTTCAAAAAAAGGTCCAGCACATCAAATGTACCCTTCAGTATATCTGCAAACCCCTAAAGAAGAAAGGAACACGGTGACATTTCCAGCAGAGTTAAAGCACATGCGCGGTGATCCTGCGCAGCTTTCACAGCAGTGTGGATAGTCTCATCTGTATCTGTCCATGTCTGGATCCGTGTGCAGATCAGGTGTGCAGATCTGCGGAAGGTCAGCAGTTGTCGCTCTTTCTAAACTGCGCTTCAAGGAGTCTGAACAGCAGCAGGATTTCCGGAGTGGAGGTCGGTGGAATATAAACCTTGTAGCTGTAGGAGACACAATATAACACAACATCCTGACGACACACCAAGGAAGGAAGAGATACAGCTGAGCAGGTGAGTGGAGGCTGTTTCTGTACAGGTAACATGTTTGTTCTGCCTGTTTTGTGAGGCTGTGTCAGAGATCACTGGACCCCCCCCCAGCTGTCATCACAGACCTTCATGATGATGTGGGGATGCACATCAATGTCACAACCTTGGAGTTGTGTCACTTAATCAATATAATAACATTATTATTCAAAAAAAAGGAAAAAAAACGTACACGGATTTATTGTAATCGATGTAATTAGACTATTCTTTGTAAACGTGAGGATAAAATAAGAAACAGATATTACATAAGATCTTTGGGGTGTGAAAATGACACATATGCCAGATAAGAAAATAAATTTGAGTCGTGCTGGAAATGAATGATGTCTTCAGTTGATTTCTAGAAAGTTCTGCTGCTGCAGAGAACAACAATAGACAGTATCAATAGAAAGCCTTTAAGAGATGACCTGCGCTTCTGGAATATTCTGGAACTTTCTGAAACTTTCTTTCCCTATCATTTGAATCAGAATCAGAATGCCCTTTATTGTCATTTTATAATTGTACAACGAGATTGGAGACTTCTCCTAAAACTGTGCCAGACGAACAGGTGCAAAAAACACATACAAATACATTATATAATTAAAAGCAGCAGCATCACTATAAGTAAAAACGGTTGAAGTGCGTGTGAAACAGTACAATCGATTAAAGTGCGTGTGAAACAGGTAAAACAGTCAAATCGGTTAAAGAGCATGTACAACAAGTCTGTGCTGTAAACATGTTTGAGAGTTCAGGGTTGTGATGGCTCTAGAAACTGTTTTTCTGTCTGTTTGTCTGTGCTTTGATTCAAAATCCAACCATTTGTTATTAGGTAGGCCCACTATACTTGGTCATGACTGATTATACTTCATTTTCGTTTTTTTACTGACTAATCTAAATATCAAAGCATTTTTCACGCTTTGATCTTAAATTACAAAGTGTATTACAGATGGTACCTTCATTTAGCAGTAATTTTGATGTTATTAGATTAAAGAAAGAGAGATATTGTGGAATTCAGGGTCATTTGGAGTCCCCCATAGACCTGAATCTGGAACATGTCTTCCAACAGTACAGAGACAGTCATGAAGATACATGGATTCCTGAGGCTCTGGGTGACTTTACAGCATGGCTGCTAAACTGACACTAATCACACACTGTCTATTGTGTTACAACCAGGGACAAACTGCATTCTTACTGTTCTGGATCAGCTGTGAACATCAGTCATCTTAAAGGTGCATTCTGCCTATATTGCCATGCACTGGTATCACACTGCACTAACCACATTGAAATAGCAGCGGACAGCACCATTCAGAACACAACATACATGTAAACCTTGTATGCATGTAAATATACTAATGATGTTTTGAACAGTTATGTGTTGTTGCTGTGGCACAAGCTCTTCCACGCAGCAGCTGGTGCTGTAAGTAGGTTATACTGAGGCACTTTAGACCATAATTCAATTCAGACTAATGCTAGAATCATTGCATGGCTCGTTAGTTCTAGGTTATACACAAAGCCACTGTTTCCCTGGAAAGACTTCAAACATGGCCACGCAGAACACAGTACGATTGTGTGTGTGTGTGTCTGTGTGTGTGTTTGTTCCACACACTTATCATATGACTGAAATAAGTAGTGAATTGTCTGTTATGCTGAGGTTCCAGTATATTAGGAAACACAGCTGGTTCCTCTGAGTTCTTCTTTCGTTTGTCTCTCTCCAGAAAGTTCTATACTAAACAACATATGATACTTTTACACTGACAAGGTGACTCAACTTTGTCCT